>SJYA01006539.1:12089-26322 GCA_006410615.1 Neotragus moschatus
AGTGTCTTTTAATTTCATTGGCTGCAATCACCATCTGCAGTGAATTTGGAGACCCCCAAAATAAAGTCAGCCACTCTTTCCACTGTTTCTCCATCTATTTCCCATGAAGTTATGGGAACAGATGCCATGACTTAATTTTCTGAATGCTGAGCTTTAAGCCAACTTTTTCACTCTCCACTTTCACTTTCATCAAGAGGCTCTTTAGTTCTTCTTCACTTTCTGCCATAAGGCTGGTGTCATCTGCATATCTGAGGTTATTGTTATTTTTCCCAGCAACCTTGATTTCAGCTTGTCCTTCTTCCAGCCCAGTGTTTCTCATGATGTACTCTTCATAGAAGTTAAATAAACAGGGTAACAATATACAGCCTTTGATGTACTCCTTTTACCATTTGGAACCAATCTGTTGTTCCATGTTTAGTTCAGAAATAAATGTTTTTCTGAAACTTCCTTGCATTTTCCATTATCCAGCAGATGTTGGATGGTAATTCAATCAAATGGGTATATCTTTCCTTTTCTCTTTTGCTTTTCACTTCTCTTATTTTCACAGCTATTTGGAAGGAAGGCTTCCTCAGACAACCATTTTGCTTTCTTACATTTCTTTTTCTTGGGGATGGTCTTGATCCCTGTCTCCTGTACAATGTCACGGGCCTCCATCCATAGTTCATTAGGCATGCTGTCTATCAGATCTAGTCCCTGTAATCTATTTCTCACTTCCACTGTATCATCATAAGGGATTTGAATTAGGTCATATCTGAAAGTTCTAGTGGATTTTCCCACTTTATTCAATTTAAGTTTGAGTTTGGCGTTCAGAAGTTCATGATCTGAGCCACAGTCAGCTCCCAGTCTTGTTTTTGCTGACTGTATGGAGCTTCAAATGTGATTAGTTAGATTTATTCATAATTTCCTCTGAATTCCACATCAGAATTGTACTATATGAGACTATGGAAAAAAGACAAATGGACTCAAACTTTGTTATCTAATTATAGATAATCAAGACAGGAACATATCATAAGATAGGAAAAAGACATATTGCTAGACAAAGGCATTGTCAGTGGCCCACTGAAGAGAAAAAAGAAAGATGAAGGAGAAATATAATCGAGTTTGAAATGTCCTCCGATATCAGACATCAGCCCCTTAGGTTGAGGGAGAAACATGCCAACAATACATTAAATATCCTTCTTTAATCTTTGGCTTCCCTAGTGGCCCAGAGGCTAAAGCATCTGCCTGCAATGCAGGAGACCTGGGTTTGATTCCTGGATTGAGAAGATCCCCTGGAGAAGGAAATGGCAACCCACTCCATTATTCTTGCTTTGAGAATCCCATGGATGGAGGAGCCTAGTGTTCTACAGTCCACAGGGTCGCAAAGAGTCAGACATGACTGAGCAACTTCACTTTTACTTCAATCTTACATGGTAATGTGTATGTCTTCACTCTTTCAATGAAACCAATTATCCAGTAATTTCCTGTGTTCGTACTTTTACTAATAAGTTGGAGGGGAAAAAAAAAAAAAAAAACACATGTCTGCCTTAGTCAGTACAACGAAAAATACACAAAATCAATACAGAATACAGACAATGTACTTTAATGTTAAATATAAATTCTTTTTGGAGAAAATTAGACTATTTTGAGGCTGACTCAACCATAAAGTTTATATTTCATTTAAATATGTGTGTAAAAAATATATATGTATATATGGAGAGAAATGCTCCCTGGTTGTCTATTAGCATTTGGTGCTCTTACCACAATGGCCTGGGCTCGATTTCTCATCAAGGAAGCCTTTCTTCTAGGGCTTCCCTGGTGGCTTCCCACCTGCAGTGCAGGAGGCCATGTTTTGGATCCTTAGGTTGGGAAGATCCCCTAGAGAAGGAAATGTAACCCACTTCAATATTCTTGGCTGAGAAATCCCATGGAGAGAAGAGTCTGGAAGGCTATAGTCCATGGGGGTCACAAAAGAGTCAGACACAAAGATTACAATATATAGAGAGTATATGCATACACATGCCTTTAAAAGCTGAGTTTTCATCATGCCTCTCTTAAGGGAGTGGAATAAGCAGACTATGCACAGAGTGTGTTCAGTGTATACTCCAGTGCTTTCAGGCTGGTTTTTCTTACTATCCAAAGTGTTACTATGGCTCATTCCTTAATGAGCAATTTGATACTGGATGCTTGGGGCTGGTGCACTGAAATGACCCAGAGGGATGGTACGGGGAGGGAGGAGGGAAGGGAACACGTGTATACCTGTGGCAGATTCATGTTGATGTATGGCAAAACTAATACAATATTGTAAAGTAATTAACCTCCAATTAAAGTAAATAAATTTATATTTTAAAAAATTTAAAAAATGAAGATAATAAAGGTTCTGCAATAGACTCTGCCCAGTCTTAACACAGAGCTATTTAGCATAGATGTTTCTATAACTGTGATAACAGTGCCAGGTTTGATTTTGTTTATAGTGCCATAGGGACATACCACAGCTTGTGGTTTCAGACAAGATAGCATCTGGCACAGTGTAAACGGGAAGGAGGAATTCTACTTGTGGACTACTGAAATGTTTGCTAATGCAGACTTTCTCAGGCTTTCCCGTTCTCCCTCCCTCATTGTACCTTTTTTTCTCTCCATTTATTCACATTGCAAATGGATCAAAAGACCCATTTATTGAAGAACCCTAAACATCAAAGAGAGATATAATTGAGAACAATGAGTGCATTCCTTAATGGCAACACACTCCAGTGTTCTTGCCTGCAGAATCCCAGGGATGGGAGAGCCTGGTGGGCTGGCATCTATGCGGTCGCACAGAGTCGGACACGTCTAAGCAACTTAGCAGCAGCAGCAGCAGCAGCGCATTCCTTACTAAAACAAGATGGCTTCCCTTAAAGTATTCTTATTTATTTTAATTTGCTTAATGAAGCATTATTGATCATTCAGTGGTCCTTTAATTATACTAAGCATTTTAACAATCAAATAGTTATGTGCAATTTTTTTCAGAGATCACACTTAGAAACTATGTGCTATGCACATTTTATTTAGAAGTTAATGAAATTCTCTGAAGCCCATTCTTGCTAGTCCCCTTCAAGCATCTATAGGAATAAACAAAAATAGTAATAAAATGTTCACAATAATGTTCTATACCAAAAATTAATTTTACTGGAAAGAAATAGAAAGTCTGATGTCTTTGAATCTGAATCCATTAAACAGTATGGCTGTTATATTTTTTCCAATTTTCATTCTGCCCTAGTTGGAGCTATAATTTATTTCTGCAGTTTCACACACTCAGAACTTCAAACTATAAATTATTTCCAACAAGTTTTATTTGATACTCTGAATAATTGTAAATAGCCACCAATCCACCCTCCTATAAGCATATAGCTTATAAAGCATCTATGAGCATCTAGTCTAGTCATATAAAGATAAATTGTACAAATTAAAGCAGAACCATTGCAGAGCCAGGCCAGTGCCACAGCCTCCTGAGTGGCCTCAAGAGGCATTTTCTAGTTTACTGCTACTTTGTGGCTTCAGTTTTTGGCCTTGATTCTTAAAAGAGATGGAATTGACAGTATAAGGAACACATCTATTATACAGATATGTTTGGTATTTATAGTGTTTAAAAGAAGTCACAACTAACATTTTCAAGTTGAAAGATTTCACATAAATGTACAAAAATATGTCTCCTTTGAAAAACTGCAAGTGCTGATGGCAATATGTGCTAACTTGAACCTGCCAGCAATTGGCAGCAGTTGAGTTATGACTGCTTTCTTTAGTTGGCAAGACACAACTGAGTGATTTCACTTTCACTTTTCACTTTCATGAATTGGAGAAAGAAATGGCACCCCACTTCAGTGTTCTTGCCTGGAGAATCCCAGGGATGGCGGAGCCTGGTGGGCTGCGGTCTCTGGGGTTGCACAGAGTTGGACACTACCGAAGCGACTCAGCAGCAGTAGCAGCAGCAGCACCACGGTATCTAGTCACCTAAAAATGTATGTCAGCTTAAACCTGGCTTATTTTGCCCACTTAAATATCCAACAAGTGGATATCAAACCCCTGTGGAGATTTGTGTTTGGGAATCCTTCCCACACAGATTTTGTAATTGTTGCTATGTTTTTTGTTTGTTTTTGATTATACATAGTCAAGATAATTATTCTGAAATTCAAACAAGTGCCAACAGGTATCAGGAAGCACCATGGTCGTCAAACCTCCTGACACATGATGCTGTGAAAGTGCTGCACTCAATATGCCAGCAAATTAAGAAAATTCAGGAGTGGCCACAGGACTGGCAAAAGTCAGTTTTCATTCCAATCCTAAAGAAAGGTAATGCCNTGGACACTACCGAAGCGACTCAGCAGCAGTAGCAGCAGCAGCACCACGGTATCTAGTCACCTAAAAATGTATGTCAACTTAAACCTGGCTTATTTTGCCCACTTAAATATCCAACAAGTGGATATCAAACCCCTGTGGAGATTTGTGTTTGGGAATCCTTCCCACACAGATTTTGTAATTGTTGCTATGTTTTTTGTTTGTTTTTGATTATACATAGTCAAGATAATTATTCTGAAATTCAAACAAGTGCCAACAGGTATCAGGAAGCACCATGGTCGTCAAACCTCCTGACACATGATGCTGTGAAAGTGCTGCACTCAATATGCCAGCAAATTAAGAAAATTCAGGAGTGGCCACAGGACTGGCAAAAGTCAGTTTTCATTCCAATCCTAAAGAAAGGTAATGCCAAAGAATGCTCAAACTAAAACACAATTGCACTCTCTCACACGCAAGTAAAGTAATGCTCAAAATTCTCCAAGCCANGTCCAGTTCTAACTGTTGCTTCCTGGCCTGCATACAGATTTCTCAAGAGGCAGGTCAGATGGTCTGGTAGTCCCATCTCTCAGAATTTTCCACAGTTTATTTTTACTGCTTTACATTTTTTACAGAAAAAAATTTGAATGTTTTCCAAAATAACTGTACCTATTGTCAGTCTCCACATTAATATATAAGAATTTCATTTGCCCCCACATCCTTGCTAATTTTGTGTTCGATCTCTGGGTTGGGAAGATCCCCTGGAGAAGGGAATGGCAACCCATTCCAGTATTTTTGCCTGGAGAATCCCATGGACAGAGGAGCCTGGTAGGCTATAGTCTGTGCGGTCACAAAGATTCATACATGACTGACTAGCACTTGCTAATTTAGCATTTGGTATTCTCAGTTTTATAAAATGTAACCAAACCTACTATCTGGAGTATGGTCATAATCATGTATTACTGTGCCCATCTAGTGATCCTCAAAATACTGCTTTTATTTCTTTCTGTTTTGAACGTGAGAAACTGAAACTCACACTATTTCTTTCTCCTGTGTCCATGAAGAGTCTGAATAAATAACCTAATCTCTGTTTATTATTTGTTCAAAACATTATTACCATAATAATTTAATTCAAGAATACAGAAGACAACACATATAAGCATCATGATATTCCTGATAGCTAACTTATTCTCCATAAAACTGTCTTCATTCAACATTATTTTGTGGTTTTCTGTGATCTTTCACAATAGAGACTAATTTATTCTAATTCCCTTTCTGAGTAAGATTTCTCACCCTATTGGAAGCTCCCAACAAAGGAAAAAAAAAAAAACTATCTTGTATATCTTATTTTGGATTTCTTTCTTCATAATGCTTTATATGTATTCAAGGACCAGGCCTGGCATATTTGTGGGCTGATTTAACAAGAAAATCCATATGCCTTATTAGCTGTTTTTGAGTTCATGGAAACGAGCTGACATTTAATGAGTAAATATCAATTCTGTGGCACTGAAACATCTGCCAATTGCTTCCTGAGGCTTTATTATTGTTGAAACTTACCCCTTTGGTTTTACTTTGTGTCTCTTTCTAAAGTTTTGTTTAGATCAAAAATAAAATTGTATTGTTTCTTAAACCTTGCCTAAGGCCTTGAAAAACACATATGGTCTTTAAAAGAAAGAGATGTCTTCATTCTTTTACACTTCAACTTTTGCTCTGGTTATGACTGAAACAATCTGGGTTTCTAAAAGTGATTCATTTTCTTAAATGCTTAAAAAAAAAATTATTTTGTCTCCTCTCCAAAGTGGCTGTGTGTTAGTCACTCAATCGCGTCTCACTCTTTGCAACCCCATGGACTGTAGACCGTCAGGCTCCTCTGTCTATGGGATTCTCCAGGCAAAATTATTGGAGTGGGTTGCCATTCCCTTCTCCAGGGGATCTTCCCAACCCAGGGATTGAACCCAGGTCTTCTGCATTGTAGGCAAATTCTTTACTGACTGAGCCACCAGGGAAACCTAAGTGAAGTCAACAGAAATCTTTTGAGCACTTCTACATGGAAAGCCATTTGTACTCTTTTTAATTCTCTAACTAATCCTATTGGAAAAGTATTTTTATTTCTATTTCCTAATGGGAAACTGTAACGGGGCAATATGAAAATAAATTGGTGTCATAAACAGTGAGTAGTGGGATTTAGAAATTGATTAATTATGTGTTTTTTAATCAGGTTTTCATGCTGGGACTGTTAGGATATTAAAAGTAGCAGAACTGCTTCCCACTCCCTCACCCTACAAAGGATCCTGTGTGTTTCACATAATGTTTGAAACCTAGTAAATATTCAATCAATTCATTTTTTAGTCAAATAAATGAGATAAATAATGTCAAATGCTTTAAAATCTAGCAGCATCACACAAGATGAATGTGAATAGAGAGACAGGATGCATAATTAGATCTTTATGGTAGTATTTTGCGTATGAAAGTGTTAAGAATCTTAACCAAGGTCACTTCAGTGAGAATGGAAAAGAAACAACATAAATAAATTATAAGATTGGCAGTAATATAGGATTTCTGTGTGGTATATAACTCGCTGAGGAAAATAACAAAACTGAACAAGTAGTTGTTTGATACACTTATTACATTGCAATTATTTTGCCATCTTTATTATATGTTGTCATTGTACTATACATAAATTTTTATTCATCACATCTTTACTTTGAACTTCCCGAAGACTCACTTTTTGGCTAGCTCTCAGTGTGGAGTAGTTTTGTTGGTAGTGTGGATACAAATCAAAATAATTTACTGTGGCTACAAAATCAAGTGTACATAAAATTGAGATATGGCTCTAATTTAAGTCATGTTAATATTTCCCTGCCTAACATAAAGCTCAGACCTTCAAGGAGCACATTTATTTATTTTACTTTATATTTGTATTTCCTGGACATAGTGTGTTATTTGCAAAATAACTACAGTTGTTTAAGTGAAGTAATATTTTGGCTCTTTAGGGATATTTTTCAAAGACCGCTAACTGATGCAAAACTTGAGTATCTAATATGACTTAAAGGAAACGATTTCCCTAATATCTGAGGCAGTCTGCATGGGAATTCATCTTTATCAGTAGGCACTCTTGAACACCATAAAAGCTGGATATTATTCACTCTGAAAGCTTTGAGGGAACACTATATGTCACCTCAATGTTTTTTAATAGACTTAAACATAGGACTTAGGTGTGTGAGAACAAGAATTGCAATGCTTTTTCATACATTCAGAATTTGTAATCAAGAAAGTCACATTTAAAATAGACACTGCTTTTTACCCCTCATAACAGTAAAGAAATATAAATAAATCCACTTTATATCATATTGTATAGTATGTTGTCACAAATATTAGAATTTTTATACTTTAAAATCAGATTGGCTATTGTTTTGTTGTAGAGATGAAGTTAAAATTCAAAAAGCATTAGTTCTCTGGTAGCGACTCTTTATGTCAGGAAATAGTGTCTTCAAATTTCCCAAATCTTAGTAACAATGGAAACTAATATATTTTGGAAATAAGTCAATTTTGTAAAGGAAAAATCTGAGGTAAATAAGCTATTTGAATAACTTATCATAACTTTCTTTATGAAAGTTGTCAAGTTATATCATTTTCAAAAGTGACTTGAAAACATAATATGCAAACTATGGTTAGCTATTGATGGGAATACCTTACTTTGCAATTTCTTTTCTTATTCTTAATTAGACATTGGAGAAGAAACTTTCCAGTATTTACTTCAACTCTCCCTCTTTCTTTAGGTTGGTGATTCTGAAACTTTCCTGTGTATGAGAATCACTAAGGGAGCTTATAAAAATCCCAATACCCAGGCCTCACCTCCTGTGAATTAAGTGAAAATGTATGGAGATGAGACATAAGAATAGTAGTTTTTTTGTTTTTTTTTTCTTAGATGGTTCCAATATAAAATTTTAAACCATGCTCTATATTCTGACGGAGAAGGCAATGGCAACCTACCCCAGTACTCTTGCTTGGAAAGTCCCATGGGTGGAGGAGCCTGGTAGGCTTCAGTCCATGGGGTCGCTAAGAGTTGGACACGACTGAGCTACTTCACTTTCATTTTTCATTTTCATGCACTGCAGAAGGAAATGGCCTCCCACTCCAATATTCTTGCCTGGAGATACCCAGGGACAGGGGAGCCTGGTGGGCTGCCAACTATGGGGTCGCACAGGGTTGGACATGACTGAAGCGACTTAGCAGCAGCAGCAGTAGCAGCAGCAGCAGCTAGATTCTGAATTTCCTCTTTCTCAGGTGAAATGGGTTATATGAAAATATCAAATGCTTGGTATAAAATTAAATGCCTAATTTCCATATTCAAGTAAAGTGCCAAAAGCTCTGAACCTTTTTTCCAGCTGCTCTTGCTCTCACATTCTTCATCTGCTTCATCCTAAGGCAGACTTCTTGCTATGAATTTTTCACTCTTAAGTCATCTGAGATAAGAAGACATAGTCCACCTTTCTTTAACAGAAAATTATCTGTATGTTGCATTTCAACTACACTTTTCAAGAACCGATTCTATCTAAATAAATAAATGAAATAATTAGCAACTAATGCTGACTTGAGGCTGGAAAACTTAATTACAAATGCATTTAATTTCAAACATGTACCAACTGAAATACGGAGAAGGCAATGGCATCTCACTCCAGTACTCTTGCCTGGAAAATCCCATAGATGGAGAAGCCTGGTGGGCTGCAGTCCATGGGGTTGCTAGGAGTGGGACACGACTGAGCTACTTCACTTTCACTTTTCACTTTCATGCATTGGAGAAGGAAATGGCAACCCACTCCAGTGTTCTTGCCTGGAGAATCCCAGGGACGGGGGAGCCTGGTGGGCTGCCATCTATGGGGTCACACAGAGTCGGACACAATTGAAGTGACTTAGCAGCAACTGAAATAAATGGCAAATATTCACCACCCTTAAAATATCTATAGATCAAACACCAGATTACTGATAACTCTACTTTCTGTGAACGCACACTTTTGTGCTCAGACTTTGAATGAAAATGCAAGCCATTAAAAAAATAAATGTGGAGTGAGTATCATATATGCTAATTCAATTTTTTAGCCTTTAATTTTATGGGGAAACATGCACAAGTGAATTTAGTAGTAGAAACAAGAAAATCTGCTTAGAATAAAACATTTTCTAAGTGCCTGACCATGTACTCAAGGGCTTCACATTTATCAATACATTTACGTTTAAGACAATAATTATATCCATGTTATAGGTGAAGAAACTGATGTTTACAGACTTTAAATAGATTGCCTCCAAGTTCTTCGGCAGATCTAGAATCTAAATTTGATTGTATATAATTCTAAAAGTTCTTCTATGTAACCATCCTATACTAACCATTAAATAAGATTGCCAACTTACCATGAGAAAGAGTTTATGAGTATAAATTGAGGTTAATGCAAGATGTGGAAAAATTATAAGGCATGTAATGTTCTCTGCAATTTTATATCTTTTTCTCTCTGAGGCATAAATCCATTTATTAAACATTTAATAAGCATCTACTCATAGGTACACTGTTCAATTCTAAGAAAACAGATGACATACAGGGCCTACCCTCAAGGAGTTTAAAGTTGTGAGGGAGATGACAATTTGAAACAGCAACTTTTGATTTATGTATTGTTTGATGTAATGTAAAAAGAAATGCAATCAAGATTGCATAGTTGACATATCTTGAACAGTTACAGTCACTTAGTTCATTAGGACCTGGTAGAAGAGGAAAACGTGTACAATTTGTTGTTGTTCAGTCATTAAGTTGTGTCTGACTCTTTGTGACCCAAAGAACTACAGCTTGCTAGGATTCCCTGTCCTACACTATCTCCTGGAGTTTGCTCAAACATGTTCATCAAGTCCGTGATGCCATCTAACCATATCATCCTGTTACCTTCTTCTGCTTTTGCCTCCAATCTTTCCCAGCATCAGGGTCATTTACAGTGGGTTGGCTCTTTGCATCAGGTGGCCAAAGTATTGGAGCTTCAGCTTCAGCATCAGTCCTTCTAATGAATATTCAGGGTAGATTTCCTTTAGGACTAACTGGTTTGATCTCCTTGCAGTCCAAGGGACTCTCAAGAGTCTTGTCAAGTACCACAGTTCTAAAGCATCAATTCCTTGGTGCTCAGGCTTTTCAATGGTCTAACTCTCACACCCATACATGACTACTCGATAAAACATAATTTTGACTATGCAGATCTTTGTCGGCAAAGTGATGTGTTTGCTTTTTAATATGCTGCCTAGGTTTGTCATGGTGTTCTTCCTAGGAGTAAGCATCTTTCAATTTCCTGGCTACAGTCACCATTGCAGTGATTTTGGAAGTCAAGAAAACAAAATCTATCACTGTTTTCACTTTTCCCCCATCTATTTGCCGAGAAGTAATGTGATTGGATGCCATGATCTTAATTTTTTGAATGTTGAGTTTTAAGTCAGCTTTTCACTCTCCTCTTTTGCTTTCATCAAGAGGCTCTTTAGTTCCTCTTCACTTTCTGCCATTAGAGTGGTATCATCTGCGTATCTGAGGTTGTTGGTATTTCTCTAGACAGCTTGTGTTTCATCCAGCCCAGTATTGCTCATGATGTACACTGCATATAAGTTAAATAAACAAGGTGACAATATACAGCCTTGACATACTCCTTTCCTGATTTGGACCCAGTCTGTTTTTCCATATCTGGTTCTAGATGTTACTTCTTGACCTGCATACAGGTTTCTCAGGAGGCAGGTCAGATTTTTGGTATTCCCTTCTCTTTAAGAATTTTCCACAGTTTGTTGTGATCTACAGGGTCCAAGGCTTTAGTGCAGTCAATGAAGACTAATTACATATTTTTCTGGAATTCCCTTGCTTTCTCTATGATACAACAGATGTTAATTTGATCTCTGGTTCCTCTGTCTTTTCTAAATTCAGTTGTACATCTAGAAATTCTCAGTTCATGTACTGCTAAAGTCTAGCTTTAAGGATTTGGGGTATAATCTTGGTAATGTGTGAAATGAGTGAAGTTGTGTGGTAGTTTGAACATTCTTTGGCATTGCCCTTCTTTGGAATTGGAATGAAAGCTAACTGCTTCCAGTCCTGTGGCCACTGCTGAATTTTCCAAATTTGCTGGCATATTGAGTGCAGCACTTTAACAAGATCTTTTAAAATTTGAAATAGCTTATCTGGAATTCCATCACCTCCACTAGCTTTGTTCTTAGTAATGTGTCTTAAGGCCTACTTGACTTCACACTTCAGGATGTCTGGCTCTAGGTGAGTGACCACACCATCATGGTTGTCTGGGTCATTAGGAACTTTTCTTGTATAGTTCTCTGTGTATTCTTGTCACCTTCTGTTAATATCATCTGCTTCCTTTTGGTCCATGCCATTTCTGTCCTTTGTTGTGCCCATCTTTGCATGAAATGCTCCCTTAATATCTCTATTTTCTTGATGAGACCTCTAGTTTTTCCTATTCTATTATGCTCCTCTATTTCTTTTCATTGTTCACTTAAGAAGGTTTTTTTTTTGAACTGTCCATGATAGTCTCTGGAATTCTGCATTCATCAAGATGGGCATATCTTTCCCTTTTTCCTTTGCCTTTCACTTTCCTTCTTTTCTCAGCCATTTGTAAGGCTTCCTCAGACAACCATTTTGCCTTCTAGCATTTCTTTCTTTGATATGGTGTTGGTCACCACCTCTTGCACAATGTTTGGGCCTCCTTAAAAACTTTCCATTTTTTCAAGTTATCTTGAGGGTAAATTTGATGGCCAAGGATAACAGTAAACACATATAAAACTCATAAAAATTACTTGCAAACACACAAACATGAAAATGGTGAAACATATTTTGAACATGAAACTGGCCATTTGGCTTCATACATATTAAAAAACAACTCTAGAATTTGCTTTTGATCTTTATTTTTCTTTAATTGATGTAGAATTTAACTGTTAAAAGTTGGACTTTTTGATGTACACTTGTTTATAACTGTTGAGAAATGTATAAAATTATGTACTAACACTACAATATTTTTTCAAATTTTTGTTATTTTAACCATATGGTTATGCTTCTTATTAGGAAGGTAAAAAGATATAACAGCACAAAAAACAAAAACAAACAACAATTTCTAACTTGTAACCAGAGTCACAGTCACAGACACAAAAAAAAGTGTGAGTTCAACAGGAAACAAAATTCGAAAGAAAATCAGACTTTTTTTCATGGAAATTGATCACAAAAGAATCAGGACATTTAACTTTTCATATATGTACTACTTTTATAGAGCTTTTGTGAGACACTAACAAGTTATCAAAAGGGAATAAAAGCCTCTTTAAATTACAAACTTCTAATGAAAAGAATAATAATGTGAGCCAAGAATACAGGATGCACATGTGACATGATAAATTGAAAACAAGATCTAAACAGTGGAATGAGCAAAACCATATTCTAAGTAACTGTATATATTTTACTGGAAAACGTCATGGGCCTACATCTTAATATGTGACACTAGGCTGAAAATCATTTCTGCTCCTTGAAGTAAATATGTAACTGAAAGCCTGAGGGATTATTGACCATTCTAACACAGGGACACATGTTCATTTCCAGTTGGTCAAAACTTTACTAGCATCGTTTCTTTTCAGTCATTGGGACGTTTCTCTCCTTGGAAAATAATCAAATCACTATCAATGGAAATCTTTTTTAAAAAATTAATTATTTTTATTGATGTATAACTGATCTACAACATCATGTTAATTCTAGGTGCACAATACAGTCATTCAAAATTTCTATACATTACTAAATGATCACCACAGTCTAGTTACCATTGTACAATCTTATGGACTATATTTGCCATACTCTACATTTCAATACCATCATCATTTTTTTTATAATGAAAGTTTGTACTTCTTAATCTCCCTAACCTACTTAAAGTATCCTCTCACTTCTTAGAAAGCATCTTTTATGACATACTTCTTCTTTGACTTCATACATTTTTGTCCCAAATATTGGTATTATGTATACATATACTAATCCTTCTGATAAAGCAGTTTCTATTGCAGCCAAAGCTACATGCAAGCTCTTTGAAAGTTCACTGACAGTAAAGTGACTTGTTTTTAAGGTATACCATCTCTGATATTGGCTTCATCAGTTCAGTTCAGTGGCTCAGTCCAGTTCAGTCAATCAGTTGTGTCTGGCTCCTTGTGACCCATGGACTGCAGCAAACCAGGCTTCCCTGTTCATCATCAAATCCCACAACTTGCTCAAACTCAGTCCAGTGAATCAGTGATGCCATCCAACCATCTCATCTTCTGTCATCACCTTCTCCTCCCACCTTCAATCTTTCCCAGCAAAAGGGTCTTTTAAATGAGTTTGTTCTTTGCATCAGGTGGCCAAAGTATTGGTGTTTCAGTTTCGGCATCAGTCCTTCCAATGAATATTCAGGACTGATTTTCTTTAGGATTGACTAGTTGGAACTCCTTACAGTCCAAGAGACTCTCAAGAGTCCTCTCCAACACCACAGTTCGAAAGCATCAACTCTTCGGCACTCACTTTCTTCATAAGCCAACTCTGACATCTCTACATGACCGCTGGAAAAACCACAGCCTTGACTAGCCTGATCTTTGATGGCAAAGTAACGTCTCTGCTTTTTAGTATGCTGTCTAGGTTACTCAGAGCTTTTCTTCAAAGGAGCAAGTGTCTTTTAATTTCAGGCTGCAGTCACCATCTGCAGTGATTTTGGAGGCCAAGAAAATTAAGTTAGCCACTGTTTCCATTGCTTCTACACCTATTTGCCATGAATTGATGGGACCGGATTCCGTGATCTTAGTCTTCTGCATGTTTAGTTTTAAGCCAACTTTTTCACTCTCCTCTTTCACTTTCATCAAGAGGCTCTTTAGTTCTTCAATTTCTGCCACAAGGGTGGTGTCATCTACATATCTGAGGTTATTGATA
>SJYA01006540.1:17464-30513 GCA_006410615.1 Neotragus moschatus
AAAAAAAAAAAAAAAAACATGCTCTGCTATTGAGGAAAAAGAAAGTCCCTCAGACTCAGCTCCCAGCTAAAATCAGCCAGAATCCAGGTTTCCCACCCCTTCCAGTGGCCTGATGTGCGACGTGGGAGGAGCAATGAGCAAGTTAGGCCAGAGCAGCAGGGAGAGCGGGCTAGGGGAAGTCCCGGAAGTCATTGACCAGAGCAAGCAACCGCCTCTAAGAGATCAGCTTAGGCTGAAGTCCCAACAATAACAGGCGCGCGGGCCGGGCGGGGGCTGTCGGGGGCTAGAGTTTGGGGGCGGAACCCGCTTTGGGGGAGGCGGGTGGGACGCTTCCCAAGGCCGCAGGGGATTGGAGGGGAGAGATGAGGGGCGGTGGAGCTCGAGGAGTGGGCCGGGAAGCTAACGGGTCGACCGAGGCGAACGAGTGTTGATTGGGTGGCACAGAAGGAGACGGACCAGAGCTGCCCGCGGATTGGCCAGAGCGGGCTGTGAAGGCGTGGCCAGCACGCGCGAGAGGGAGCGCGAGGGAGCGGGCGGCCGGCCTGCCTGCCAGCCAGTGCGAGCCCAGGACGAGCGCGGTGGGCAAGGGTTGGATTGCTGAACGCGTCTCTGGAGGCGCGTCGCCCCAGCTGTCCTCCGCTGCTCGAGCACCCCATTTCTTTCCCTCCCCTCCCTAGCGCTCCGGCCTGGGGTCCCGGGGAGGGGAGCGGAGGGAAGGGACGAAGAAGGAGGTTTTGTGGAGTGCGGGCGGCGTGGGGCGAAGCGCGCGCTGCCTCTTGCTCTCCCGCCGCTGCCTTTGCCTCCTCGCCCGGTGCCGCGGCCCCGGGGCGGCCGCACTATGCAGGCGGACTGCCGGCCGCCGCGATGGCGAGCCGGGCGGTGGTGAGAGCCAGGCACAGCCCTCAACGTTTCCTAGTTCGGGCCGCGGTCGCCGCCCCCGCCCGGGCCGCGCTCCCCCTCTCCCTCTCCTACCCCCTCCCTTTTCGCTCCAACTCCTCCTCCACCTCCTTCCCCAGGCCTCTGTTCCTTCTCCTCTTACTTATCCTGCTCCTGCTGCTCGAGGACGCCGGAGCCCAGCAAGGTGAGTTCTTCCCGAGGAGTGCGCTGCTCGCGGGCCCCCTGGGGCCGTGGGGCGCCGTGGGAGCTTCTGGGGCGCAGGGTGTCCAGGTCGTTACGGAATCTGCAGACGCGCGGGGTAGTTGTGGTGCGCTTCGGTGCCTGGCCAGACCTGGTCCCGCGCTCGCTGGGTTGAATTGCAAAGCTTGGCTGTGTTTTTCCTCAAGTTGGCGCGGCTTTACTTTTGGGGGAGCCCATTCATTTTTTTTTTTTTGAAAAGAGGGAAGTGAGACCTTGCTATGAAGACCTCCTTTGAGCATTGGATTGTTCTGGGGAAAGTATTTGAGAGGAAAAGGAGAAGTTTTGGAGATACGCTAATATTAAGCTAAGTGGATGGATGAACAGAGTAAAACGGCCGGGTAATTGAATAGCATCTTAAGTCCATTGAAGGGAATTGACGACGATTATCTTTTGTGAAAGTGCCAAGTTCAAAATCGAGTAGAGTTGATTCTGGTTATCTTTGAGTCTTGGATTTAGAACATGCTATTTGCAATCCCTGCCTATTCAGGATCGTGGTCTAGATAGATTGTTTGGGTCAGGCTCTGCGTCTGGAACCCAAGGCAGCGTGCTCTATTGCCCAGACCGAGCGATCCGTATTAAATGGGCAAGCCCTGACAAAACTTCTTTCCTACTACAATCCTTCGAGAACCTATTCCAGAGCGTCCAAAGCTATTTACTTAATAATCATAGTTGAAAGAGAATGCTGGGCTGATTTATTCCCTTTTTTAGTACTTTTATTCAGGCATTGGACTGCAATTTTGAAAACAGTTTCAAGTCAAGTTATTGAACACATTTTTCCATTGAATTTCCATTTTATTACAGTGAGAGAGATAAGAACTGGATTGTTACTTAATACTTGGAAGAGGTTTTTTTGTTTGTTTTTAGGTTGATCTCCACGTTTAAGTCCAGCTTAATGTTGCTTTCATGTAGTTTTCAGTAGAGTATGGAATCATGGTCTTAAGCACGTCATTGTGAAGATGCTAAAACTTCGACAGGCATATGGAAATATAATGTAAATGGAAACAATGTTTTGGTAAACTGACCTCTTTCAGCTCTAGGCAACATTCAGGTTTCAGTTAGATCATCTCCTTAACTGAATTCTTGAACATCAGCACTTAATAAATTAGAGTGAAATTCTTTCCTTCATTGAAGTTTTAGAACCTATGCTTCTATTTTCCTCCTGGTAGAAAGAAAAAGCAAAACAGGATTATATTAACATATAGCTAACACTGATTGAATGGGTCTTACTTTGTGACCACCCTTAGTGATTTACATCTATTAACTCATTTAATCCTCACCACAGCCATCTGAGTTAAGTATTGTTACCCCATTTCAAACATAAGGAAACTGAGACACCCATAAAATAAGGTATATTGATACAAAGTCTGTCTAGTCAAGGCTATGGTTTTTCCAGTAGTCATGTATGGATATGAGACTTGGACTGTGAAGAAGGCTGAGCGCTGAAGAATTGATGCTTTTGAACTGTCGTGTTGGAGAAGACTCTTGAGAGTCCCTTGGACTGCAAGGAGATCCAACCAGGCCATTCTGAAGAAGATCGGCCCTGGTATTTCTTTGGAAGGAATGATGCTGAAGCTGAAGCTCCAGTACTTTGGTCACCTCATGCGAAGAGTTGACTCATTGGAAAAGACTCTGATGCTGGGAGGGATTGGGGGCAGGAGGAGAAGGGGACGACAGAGGATGAGATGGCTGGATGGCATCACTGACTCGATGGGCGTAAGTCTGAGTGAACTCTGGGAGTTGGTGATGGACAGGGAGGCCTGGCGTGCTGCGATTCATGGGGTCGCAAAGAGTCGGACAGGACTGAGTGACTGAACTGAACTGAACTGAACTGTGTTTTTTATTTTAGCCATTCCAGTGATATGAGGTGATCTCATTGTGCTTTTGAGCTGAATTTCTCCTAGTGACTAATGATGTTGAGCATCTCTTCATGTGCCTATTGGTCATGTGTATATCTTGACTGGAGAAATTTCTATTCAAATCTTTGCCCTCTTTAAAGAATTATTTATGTATTCTGGGTACATGTCATTGGATATATTATTTGTAAAGATTTTTTTCTTTGTATGCATGAACGATACTGGAGGGGTAAAAGCAAGACAGCTTCTATTTCTGCAGGATAATAGGGGTCCTTGCCTATTACAGGAAAACCTACAAATAAGCACCTGTTTTCTGAATTCTGCTCTGCCCTGCTGTCCCCCGTCAGCTGTGAAATGACAGCACAGACCCCCACACCTACCTGTCTCAGGTGGACAGTGGTTTGGTGAGACAGGAAGAATGTGGCTCAGGAGTCCAGCAAACCTGTTCTATTTCTGTGTTGTTTGCAAATCACCTCTCTTTTCTGAGTCTCAGCTTCTGTTTCTGTCAACAGGGACAATAACACTGTTCCACATAAACAGTAATGAGATGGTCTGTGTTAAAGCACAGGACAAACACGGCGTGGATATAAATACATGGTTGCCTGCAGCCTCTGTTATGTGGATTGAGGGGTGTGGATATAGATGAAGCAGACTTGCTGCTAGGCAGCTTCCAGCCCCCTCTTACTCTGCTCAGTCTTGTATGCCCAGTGAGTGGGCACCCAACAGAGCCCCAGGCAGTGCTGGCCAGAGCAGGTGGCCCCATGCTCCTCCGCAAGGGATGGGACTTGTTCAGTGAAGTCAGCATTCTTGTTTGTAAGTTCGAACAGAAATCAAGCAAAAACCCATAGAAAAGCTATTGGGAAAAGCATGGTGGTCCTGGGGCAGAGGCTAGAACTGGAGACATCAGGCAGGCTCTGGTTGGCACCAGCACCAACGTGAGGATCATCACGCACGTGCTCTCTGGCTAAGCCTGGTCCCGGCACAGCCTCGGCAGGACCATATTGTTGGCGCTCAGGGGGTGGCCCTGCTCCACTCACCCTCCCTGGTCCAGGCGTGGCCTCCCCAGAGCAAGGAGCCCGCCTTCCCCAGGAGGGAACAGTGAGAGTCCCCTAAATAGGAAGCAGCCATGGTTTGTACTTGGTTACCCACTGGCTGACTTAGTTAATAAATCAAGATTGCTTTGTAAACAGGTGAAACCAAGTGTACTGGATATTAGTCCAGGATGCCCACATGGACTAGCACCCAGCACAGACTCTTAGGTTTAGCAGGGCCTGTTGTGTGACAGATGGGCAGACGAAGACTTGAGTAAAGGATTATGACCCTGTATAGTCTCACGGCAGAAGTGAGTATCTGTAACGTCAAGGCCACTGATGTCGGCAGGCTCGTAGATTTAGTAGCACAAACCTAACATTTTTACACCTTCTAATTGTCCTGGGGTACCCTCCTGAAACTCGTGGTCAAGGGGGATTTTAGTGACTGAGGGAAGAGATCCTTTTGTAGATCTGAAATCTGCCCTTGGCACAGAATCTGGTTTTCTAGGTGACGATGTACTAAAGACCTAGCCTTAGATGCTCCCTAGGCGTCATCGTTTCCTCTCTGCCATCCACTACCCTGGCGTCATCGTTTCCTCTCTGCCATCTACTACCCTGGCGTCATCGTTTCCTCTCTGACATCCACTACCCTGATCGTCTCTTACCGGCACTGGCTTTCCTTTCGTGTCCACATTCTATATAGTGCCTGGGGTGGCGTGTCCCATGGACCCTTTCCTCTTTTCTTCCTGGTTAATTCCTACTTAATGACCAGAACCCCGTTCAAATGTCACCTCCTCCTGAAGCCCCTCCTGACTGCTCCTACCAGCATGTTGACTGTAGCTCTTCACTCACCTGCCTGTGCTCCCTTCTTAGATCATGGGTGTTTCAATAGCTGAAAGCTACTCATTATTAGTCCTTGTCTCTCACAGTCACACCAATTCACCCCACGGAGTTTGCAACTCCTAATCCACATTCAGTTCAGCGACGCTATATCTAATAGTTAGTTACTCCCGAGGGAAGCATTTGTGACTGCTGGGCTCCTCGCCTCCTCCCAGGGCCAGTTGTTGAGATTCCCACCCATCCTCTCGGAAGGTTTGAGGCTGTCCCACGCTCTCATCTGCTTCGTCTCTTTTAGATTTTAGACTCCACAAGCAACAGATGATTTTGGCAACTCAAGGACACTCTCCCACCAAAGAGTCCTCTCATTCTTCCTTTCTGCTTTCATGTAAACATTTGTACTCACCGACATGATTTTTACTTAGTGTTTATTTCTCTTTTTCCCAAATGAGGTAGTTACTGCCTCATTTGCATACAAGATGCAGGACTTGAGATGTGTCCATAAATCATGATAATTAACACTTCTGCACACTCAGTTTCACCTATCTACAAAGCAATTTAAATTTATTAACTAAGTCAGCTAATGGATAAACAAGTATAAACTGTGGGTACTGTTCTCAAGAGCAGAAATTGAGATGCAGACGCTCTAAGTGATTTGTCTGAACTGTTCAGCAAATGCAGGGCAGAGAGAGAGTCTGCACCAGGATGGCTGGCTTTCAGCCCCACATCAGACTGCTGGCACAGGCCGGGCTGCAGGGCAGGGAAGGAGGGTGATCAACTGTGCGAATCAGGCCATTACTTCCTGCCGAAGCATCGCCTACACCACGTCCGGAGGCTGGGCCCAGCTCAAGGAGAGCCGGGTCCTGCAGGACTGTTTTAGCCAGCTCAGTGGGGCAGTGCTCAGTCTTGGTGAGATCCACAGCATCGCCTCTGCTACTGGGTTGTGTAAAGAACCTCTAAGTCCTCAAATTCAGGATTGTCAGAATTGCCTTTTGTAAATAAAAGGCTTTGTCCCTTTGAGAAAAGTCAGTTAATCATTTAATAAATACTTTAAAAACAAAATATTGGTTAAGCTATTCCATGGTGGGTATTTGGGAGAAAAGGGTAAAAAAAAAAGGCAGTCTCTTTCTTTATGAGAACGCTGTTGTGTTCCGGATGTCTTTGTATGAGTAGGGTACTTTCATTTTCCCAGGGAAACTCTGGGAGGTGTGATTATTTGCGATAGATTGAGAAACTTGCCCAGAATCAAAGGTAGAAGTGAATAGCGTCTGGCAATTTAGACTCAGGTCCATGTGATTTTGAATCACACGCATTTTTTAGCGAATCAACAGAAGATAGTACAGATCAAAAGTGATACATTTTTGGATAGGAATCTGAAATAGAATATATATATATAGGCACATAGATATGTGTATGTATACACATGGGATCATCTTGCTGTGCACCTGAAGCTAACACAGCATTGCAAATTAAATACTTCAATAAAAAATTGTTATTAAAAAAAAGCTGAAAAAAAAAAAGATACACCTTTGCAAAGCGAAAACACCTAAGCATCCAACATGAGTAAAAATCACTCATCAACAATCAGAGTGCTGTTTTCAGGCAGTTGTACATGATATCCACTGTTCTGGAGCCCATATCCATTTAAAAAATTGATTTTTATTGGAGTAGAGTTATGTTACAATGTTGTATTAGTTTCTGCTGTACAGCAAAGTGAGCCAGCCATACATATACATATATTCCTCTTCCTTGAGTTTCTTTCCCATTTAGGTCCCCACAGAGCCCTGAGTGGAGTTCCCTGTGCTGTTCTCATCGGTTATGTTTTATACACAGGATCAGTAGTATATATATCAATTCCCATCTTCTAATTCATCCCACCCCCTCTTTCCCCCCTTGGTGTCCATATTCTTTTTCCACGTCTGTGTCTCTATTTCTGCTTTGCAAATAAATTCATCTGCATCATATTTCTAGATTCCACAAATAAGTGGTATTGTTATTTTTAAAAACTGTATTTATTTTTGATTGGAGGATAATCGCTTTATAATATCGTGTTGGGTATGACGCACCCCCAAGCATTTAACTACTTTTAAGTGGGGGGAGACAGCCTGGCGAATGCACATACATCCTTCCACCTGATCTCTTAGTAACCCTGCCTGTGCTCTAATCTCTTCATTGCAAACAGCTGGATAAGATGATCTCCACCTTGACTTGCAGCCATAAAGAGGCTGTAATCTTGTCTTGTTTTGAGAAGGTGACTGTTGAGCGTGGCAAGGACCATGAATGCAGCCAGGGTGATCAGAACACAGATTTGGGCCATTCCTACCTGTTCACAGATTCTTCTCTGCAACTTGTTGGCCCTCTGTTTCGGGGCCAGTAATTTAGACACTCTGTTTTATGTTACTTCATCTGTAAAAATAGAGACAATGATAGTGATATCTATACAGTATTTTTTGTGGATTAAAAGGATGAATATTTGGGAAACATGTAGGGCAATGCCAGGTGTCTAAAGCCTTGTTATCATGTCCTCCAAGTCTCCTGGGGGTGGGACTGTGGCCTCCTGGTTTACAGCTGTCTTTCCAGGGCAGGGCGAGTGGTTGGTACTTGCCATATGCTGAATGCAGGGCCTGAGGTTTGGTGGAAGGAATGTAACAGAGACCTGACTTTATCTCAGGGCTCTGTCATTACGTCTATCATGACTTTGTCATCTCCTTTGTTGATTCTTTTGAGCATAGTTCATAGAAGGACTTGTCTTTTTCTGCATCTTTCCTTAACCTGGGAATAATCCTAATTGGGCTTCCCAGATGGTAAAGAACCTGGCTGCCAATGCATCAAACATAAAAGACAATCCCTAGGTCAGACAGCTGGATTCAATCCCTGGGTTGGAAAGATCCCCTGGAGGAGGGCATGGAGACCCACTCCAATATTCTTGCCTGGAGAATCCCATGGACAGAGGAGCCTGGCCGGCTACAATCCATAGTGTTGCACAGAGTTGGACATGACTGAAGTGACTTAACATGAACAACCCTAGACAGCTGTTCTTCCTCAAAGCACAGGCTGGATTTCTTGGTAAGCAGAATCCTGAGCAGAATTAGAATGCGACCTGCTTTTTGGGCTTCTGAGGATGTGTTCCTGGTTCCCCCTAGCATTTCTTGCATCACCCTGTGGAATGGGAAGGCAAAGGGGGTAGGGAAGTGGTTCTGGGAAGCAATAAATGCAGAGATGTTAGGAAGGAATTGCACTGACCAAACAGGATGGAGACGTGTTTTGTAGTCCTGAGCATCCCTTCATAATATTTGCTTTTGGTGTGGATGTTACATCTGTAGCCCCAAGAAGGAATGTAAGGGTGTTGGCCTAAAAGAGAAAGTTAGGAGGTGCTTTTCAGCATTCCTGGCAGCAGCTGCTCCATCTTGATGAGACCTGGAGGTGTTCCTGATGGGTGTTCTGGGAATAATGATAAAATATAAAGTCCAGAAAGCAATCACGTTGAAACAAAATAATGACTACCCAGGAATAACTCTAAGAAGGCAAATGTTACCCTCGGTGAGAATATCAGACCATTTCATCTCTCACCATGGAGAACAGAGCATCCTATTAGATCTTTGCTTTGCAGATTAATTTTTTGTTATTAAGAAGATAAATAGTACACAATCAACACTTCAATCTAGATGATGCTGAAAGCAGCCGATTAATTTAAAATGAAAGGACCATACTCAAATGAACTTACCCTGCAAGGAGAGGCTCATGTATCCTGAAGAAAGAATCAGATTAAAAGGGGCAAGCTTTGTAATAAAACTAAAGCATGAGACATCTGGGAATTCAGCCAGGGAGATGCTTGTGGCTCCAGGTTTTCAAGAGAGAAAAATAAAATTTTAGGGTGTCCTGTAACAGGTGTTCTGTGAGGTTCTATTGGCTGATGAGAATGCCATTTCTTAAAGAAAGACATATTTGTATTTATCTGAGAAGTTTACTGTGATGTATTTATATGGAGCTTGTTAAGTTTTCTGCAGGACTGAATACTGATGGGATGGATACTTAATAGAACTGAGTAGCACAGTCTAAAAATTTGAGAGATGATAAATAAGTTTCTATTAACAAGTAATGACAGAACCAATATTATGGGAGCCATCCTGAATATATTAAGTATTAGGTTGTTTTTTATTTCTCTTCCACTAAATATAACATGTATTACTCATTTAAAGCAGTCACTTGAAAGGCTGTACATATTCATTATAATATGGCAAACGTTCTTTGGAATCTGTAATTTAAAAGCTAATATTTATCCCCTTTCCACCATTAAAAATACACCCATAATGCCACACATGGACACTCTTAATACTTTCATGATTTTTTAAAATGTTCACCACCATTGCTTTGTAAAGTTTATTTCATGTAAATATAATCATATCACAAACAGACTTTTACTTCAAAACATCAATTCAATATGAGTTAGCACAGAATCAGACACGACTGAAGCGACTTAGCAGCAGCAGCAGCAGTACATTTTATGACTATCAGTAACTGAGTGAGAAATAAACCATCATTTAGTTAATGATTCCTCTGCTGTTGGACTCTCCCCCCCTAATTTTCTCTCCCATAAATCAGTGTCTCCTCACCAGTGTGCAAGTTTATTTTTGGAGATGAGTTTTACTTGGAACCAGCCAGGAGACTTTCACACTCATGTGTAGTTTATAAAGAGTCTTTATAATTTTAGCAAATCCTTTGCATATTACCAGGCAGTCAACTAGATGCCCCTTTCCCACAGATGCACCACACGGCTCTCTGACCACAGGCTCTCCCATTGAACCTTCTAGAGTCGGCTACTAGGATCAGGTTGGATTAGAACATATAACATAGAAGCAAAGGTGTCAGGGCTGGGAAACTTCACAGAATGTGGAGGCTTGGTGGTGGTGAGGGAAGGTGGGAGTTTTCTTTGCCTTCTTCGAATCTATGCTACCCCTCTTGTATGTGGCCGTCATGCCTTCTCGGCTGGGTGGACTCCACCTCTGACTCAGGAGGGTCAATCAGGGTAATACAGTGATTGGTTGGGAAGTGGGCTTATGGCTTGAGATGCTCCCCATGTAGTGAAGCTGAAGACATTTTATAATCGGTGTGGAAGAGACTTAGTGTTTCCTCAGATGGGCAGCATGGCACTCTGGTAATACTAACAGCCATCCTTGAGGACAAAGGCTGAACACATTTAAGAATCGAAACCTCAAGTCCTCACAGAGAAATAGCTGTTGCACCAGTAGTACCAAGAAGACTAAGTGTGAAACCTATGAACCTCCAAACTTTCTAATCATGGAGCTGATAAAATGCCTTCCTGGCTTAGGGCATGTGAGGGGGCTTTTTGTTCCTTCCCCCGACAAGACGGTAATGCAACAGGGTGCTGCTTTAGCCTGGGATGAGGAGATGGAGAGGTTATTTGAAGATAAATCCTGGTAAGGATGGGTAGCCACTAAGACAGAAAAGGGCCAAGAGCAGAAGTCACATTAAGGCAGTCAGGACTCATGTGTGACAGGGAAACAGAAGGAGGAGAACATTCCGTGGGGCTGGCCCTGCTATCCCTCGTAAGAAACTGAAGCTTAAAATTCTCAAATCGGGTAGAGCATTGAGTAAGTAATGCAGCCAGGAATTGAGCCCAGATCTGGCTGGTTGCCTGCTTTTTTGCTTTGTCTACTATATTTTCAGCTCATCACCTTTCACAGGAAGCCCACATGCCTGGCCGTAAGGGAAGCTGTAGAAGCCACCTCTGCAACAGGTGGGTTTACAAAGAACTATTCTCTCCAGCCTGTCTCTTCTGCTGATGACATTGGCATGTTTGTAACCAGAAACAGGCCCAGGTTGAACTTGCCCTGCTCAGAGGTCTGATTCAGCTAGACACGCAGGACTTCGTACCCTTGGGAGCCGACATGTCCATTTGCACAGATCCGCTTGTCCTTTGAGTTATGATGGTATAAACAGCAGCCCAAGGGTGAACACAGTGGACAGTGTCGCATCTAATGCAGTGCAAAGTTGGCAAATACTTTATGGGGAGAATACTCATGACTTTATGTTCTTCTTTCATGAACACACTGGAAACTCCAGGATGAGCTCTGTAGCACTGGGGCATCAGTGGGTAGAAGATTTTGAATGTGGGTTTAATTCTGGAAATAGGTGATCACTTGCCATCTGCTCCCCCCACCCCTGCCCCGAATTCTGGATTCTGGTAGCAAGTGTTCTGTAAAGTGCTCAGTAAGCCAGGAAGCAAAGGAATTCTTAGGAGGAAATCTCCCTTGCTCTGCTGACTTCTACCTGTCTCAGCCTCCACTCTAGGGGCTGAAACTCAAATGTGGTTTTTTGGAGGAAAAAGCCCTGATGACACTTCCCTGTTCTATTATTGTTCTTGACATACAATCATTAAGTTGGATTGATTTGTTAGGGAGAATTGAAATGTTTTTGCTGCTGTAAACTTCAACCTCTCCTTAAGTAATCGGTTACACTGGAGTCAGGGGGCCACAAAGACATATGGATGGAGGCTCTCCGAATAGCACAAGGGTTTCGCTGCACAAGCTTGAAATATCTGTGTGGATGATTAACAGATGAGAAAGGGAAGCGTGAGCAATTCAGCTTTTATGATGTGCCAGTTACAGTGCAATAGTATTTATAGGCATCACTTCATTGTGTCCTCACAATAATCTCACAAAGAAAGCCATTTAACCAACATTTTCCAGATGAGGAAAATGAGCTTCTGAAAGCACCAAGCATACAGCTAACGAACAGCTGCTTTCAAATGAAGCACAGACCTCTGAATCCAAAGCTACTGCTCATGTCTCCTACATCAGGCAGACCCAGGACATAAGTCTAGTTCATGAGACTCCAAAGCTTGTACTCGTCTACTAACAAATATGAAGTTAAAAAAAAAATGCGATAGAAGAGAGTGATGGATTAATGCAATAGAGGTTGGGAAAGTAGAGTTTACGTTCACATTAAAATATGAGAGGGTGGGAGGATTGGGGAGAGTGGCACTGTAACATGTATGATATCATGAGTGAAACGAATCGCCAGTCTAGGTTCGATGCAGGAGGCTTGGGACTGATGCGCGGGGATGATCCGGAGGGATGGTGAGGGGAGGGAGGGGGGAAGGGGGGTCGGGATGGGGAGCTCATGTACACTCGTGGCTGATTCATGTCAATGTATAGCAAAATGAATACAGTATTGTAAAGCAAAACAAACTAAAAAATAAAAATTTAAACTTAAAAAAAATTTATGCTATTAAACATATAACCTTTGAAAACTGATTCCTGATTTAGACTAGATTAAAAAAAAGACCATACTATTGAGTACAAAACATTCTTACCAGTCCATTGTAAGACATTCAGAATGAAGGTAAAACATACTTACCAGTCCATTATAGGACATTCAGAATGAAGGTGGGGATTCGGGCATGTGAGTACACATGTGTGTGTGTTTCAGTTTTTCACTTGTAAAGTAGGAACAATTTATCTCCTTTTAAACAGATTTAACATAAAGAACCAACTGCATTCCTGTCCCATTGTATGTTTTCAGGAATACTGAGCATTTTAATATCTGAGCTGCCATGTGGCTTAATTTAAGCAAGACATCAATCTAAAGCAAAAGTTGGAGATAGTTTCTACTAAATAAACTTGCACAAATGTCAAAAACCAATTACAAAACTACCATTTTATTTTAGTAATACATTTTAATTCTTGTTCATTTTCAATAAGCAGTAAATCTTCAGACTTCAGATTAGAAAGTTCAGCTAAGGAAAACAATAAAATAAAAATCACTATTAGCCAGAACCTTTAGAAATAAAATGATTTTGCTATTAACCTGAATATAATTGTACTTATTCTTGAACCCCACATCTTAACAGCAGCTATATAAAGAGGAGTGAGGGGAAAAACCCAGGCTGCCTCTCCTCACCAGTCATGCTCTTAGTGGGAGATGAGGTGGTGTCCTGATGACCCCAGATCGATGTATGTTGTGCACTGCCTGAAGGATGCTGTTCTCTCCCGTTATCACTACTGAGGAGCTCTGCTTGGCTCCAGGCAGAAGTGGGAGCATCCTTCATCCTCCACTTGATGTTGGTGCTGGGCGAGGTGCCTGTGGATGCCTGAAGCATGCCCATTGCTTCCCCTCAGAGGCAGCCACTCTGCCTCTCTGTGCAGAGTCCTTAGTTCCATAAAGCTCA
>SJYA01006542.1:0-21028 GCA_006410615.1 Neotragus moschatus
ACTGACTTGGGGAGTTCCTCTTTCAGTATCCTATCATTTTGCCTTTTCATACTATTCATGGGGTTCTCATGAAGTGGTTTGCCATTACCTTCTCCAGCGGACCACAATACTGCAGTGAGTTGGCATTTCCTTCTTGAGGATATCTTCCCAACCCAGGGATCAAACCCACATCTCTTACATTGGCAGGTGGGTTCTTTACCACTGAGCCACAAAGAAAGGCCAGAAGATTATCTAAATTTATCTGAAAATGTAATTCCAATCACAATTTCAACATTTTGCATAAAAATGTATATGCACGAAAACAGCCAAGGCAATTTTCAAATTATCATGTGATAAATTATAATAATTCAAATAAAATATCTGAATAAAATTAAATAAATAAATACTTAAATAAATAAAACTATGAAACAAACTAGAGAATTTAGTATAAAAGTGAGCTTCAATTTAGTGTAGAAAAGATGAATAGCCCAGGAAGTGTTGAAAAAATTGATTATCCATTCATAAACATAAACTTGAAATTGATTGAGAATTCTGTATGTGAATATTTTGCACACACATATCACTAGTGGTATTTATGCATGTGCAAAAAGAGGTACATAGATGGAAAATCATACCATGATTATTTATAATAACGAAAACTCAGAAACATTATCCATCAAAGCTATAATCATGAAAAAATTATGGCATTTGCAAATATGAAATGCTATTTAATAGATAAAAGAATACTGCACTGACATGAAAAAATCTCAGAGGCATACTGTGGGGAGTACAAAGCAAGTTATAGAAAATATTCAATTTTGTTGTTGTTTTTAAGTTGTTCAGTCGTGTACAACTCTTCATGATCCCATAAACTGGAGCATGCCAGGGTTTCCTGTCCTTCACCATCTCCTGGAGTTTGCTCAAACTCATTTTATTGAAAATATTCAATAAAAATAGCTATTTTTCTCTTTCTTTAAAAGAACCAAATACCGCATATTGCTATATTAAAAAAAAAAAAAACCCCCAAGAATAAATTTCGGAAAGATTACAGAGCCTCTGTCTCTTGATTCCCCAATTAACTGTGACTTTTTAGAGCCCTTCCATCCAGGATTCTCTTTCTTATAAAACATGTTTAAGAACAACCTAGAAAACCTCATTTTTTCAACATCTGAATCACTCCTTCTGAGGGAGTTCCTTTGAAAGATATCAGGGTAGACAGTCAATCATCAGGATCCACTTCAATGATAAAAAAAAAAAAAAAAGACAGTTAGGAACATAGTTTCTACAATGTTAGCAACTCTTTTGAATACTTGACTAATATCTTCTCCCTTATAGGAAGAAAATTAAATAATAAATGCTCCCTAACATATTTAAGAGAAAAATAGAAAGAGAAAGAGTGAGAAAAAAGATATAGCTACAACCTCAGGTCAAGATGAGCAACAAGTCATTCTGAGTATTGAATTAAGATTCTGAATGCATTAATCATATCTTTAAATCTGCTAGACCAAGGACAAGCTAGTAAAGCATAAATACTGATCATTAGATATTGTTCTCTTATTTACCAGGTTGGATAGATAAAGTTTACTTTTTCTCAGATCCTAAACTCTGGAGAGAATAGTAGTTATTCTTATTTTATCTTGTTTTTCGTTGACTGTAATTTCTAGCTTTATTGTTTACTAAATAACATTTTATTGCTTACTAAATAACACCTCTCTGCAAAACTCATTATCTTTCCTGACCTCAAATCACACCAGGAGTTAAAGAGGGACAGGTATTGCTATGCCCATTTTCAAAAGAGAAAATGTGGAAGCTATTTTAAGTCATGTGGTTGAGCAGGAAAACTGGTGTCATTGTTACCAGTTGTTTTACTGCAGAATAACTATTTTCCTTTCAACTGGCAGAGTAAGTAATATTCTTTTCCCTTCTATACTGTCTAGAGAAGCATTGACCAAGCTCTCTGTCTTCCCCTGAAGTGGATGAGCACAAGATGTAAGCCAGGCCAATGTTACATTGTTGTTGGATTTTGCATCTTGAATAGAGATATTAAGACATCAAAACAAAATTATCACATTAATTCCAGAGGCATGCCACTGTTGAGACGGTTGACTAGATTTCAACACCCTGGGGATCATACTGGCCCTTGACTTCTGTGATTCTGAACCCCTTCATTAGTGTTTCCTTCACTTCTATGAGTCCCCTTCATAAACAACCAGTCTCTCTTATCTCCTTTAATTAACAGAATCATTATCTCTTGCTTGCCACCAATAAAGAACCACAGTACACAGTTGGCCATGTGCAGAATTAGAGAGGGCTTGTTTGAGTTTGGAGGAAGCAGCATGCCCATGCCACACACCCTCCCCATCCCTGCATAGCCTATTCCATCCTTAGTCACATGTATTGGCAGTTTCTTCCCACCTTCCATAATGCACACATATACTCCAAGAAGACTTCAATTTCTTACCAAATCTCCATCAAAATGTGCTTTCTGGAAGAAACATGAACTTTTTTGCACACATATGTAGAAGAGTATTTTGTTTTTTCTTTTATCCAATAAGTTTTATTCAAATCCTCCTACATACATATTATTGTGCTAAGAAAGATAATAGTGTAAATAAGAAAGATTTGTCCATTGTCTTGTAGCTGCTAAATCCATCAAACACTGTAAAGGATATCTAATTACAGGATTTGGTGATCTGGAGGGGAGACAAAATACCTTCATTCCAACTCTGAAGTCAGATGAAATTTGAAATTGGTAGCTGCTTAATAGTGTTTCCTATTTAGAAAATATAGCCACATTTAATTTAACAGTGAGTAGAATATCACCATCAGTATACTGATTTTCCACATAAAGTCAGACAGCGGGTTCATCGTCTTCCCCTCACCCTTCATATTTTTATTACCTGTTGACACAGTTAGTGTCTCATTGCGGAATCTTCTACAGTGGTTAGGCTAACACTAAGCCTAGCTGACTACATTTAGAACAACCCTTGACTGAGAAAACTGCTCTCAAACTCTCTACCTTAAAAAGTAAATAATTAAAAATAAAGAAAATATAATTTACATTATTACTGAAATTATTTTAAGAACTAACTTAAAAATATTGGAAATTTTAAACCATCCAAAATGAGGTAAACAAAAGCACTTGTAATTCTAAAACAGAAAGACTGCCACTATTGACAGTTTAACCTATATATTTTCATTATTTATACTCATACGTACATGAATAATGCACCTTCTTAATATATATTTGCTTCTGAAAAACAGGGATTGTTTTAAGTACTCTTTTAAATTATGAGTGGATGATATATTTGAAACAGAACAGAATTAAACTTGTCAAGTATAATCATAATCATGATCCATTCTTATAGTTAACTGTGCCAGATACTGGTTTAGTATATTGAGTACTTGATCTCATTTAACCCTTTCAACAAACTAATGATGTTGGTACTACTGTTATCTGGAGAAGGCAGTGACAACCCACTCCAGTACTCTTGCCTGGAAAATCCCATGGACGGAGGAGCCTGGTAGGCTGTGGTCCATGAGGTTGCTAAGAGTCGGACATGACTGGGCATCTTCACTTCACTTCACTACTGTTATCATCAATTTTACTGAATAAGAAACAGGATTTAACCAGGCAATAGCTCAAGATCCTACAGAAGTAAATTGAATATGAAATATGGATAAAGGGAGATACCCAGAGGAAACTTTTTGAGCATGCTGGCCCCCCACAAGAGAGAGTAATGAAGACCAAAGAGATATGTCTGGAAAATTTGAAATCTTTCTTTCTAGAGTCTCTTGGTGAGGGTACAAACAAAGCATTGAGACTCCCATTCAAAGTGTGTGCTGTGTTGCTATGGTGAGTGTATATTACTCAAGCTACCCAATTTAAATAAATAAATTTATATTAAAAATAAATAAAAGCTCCTCAAAGGTGCCACAAACAGACATTGGGAGGAAGTGATTTTCTTTCCCTTATAACTTAACTTCTAGCATGAACTACAGGTCGCCCATGCCCCACTAACTCCTTCTCTGGTGGCTCAGCAGTAAAAATCCACCTGAAATGCCGAAGACACTGGAGACACAAGTTCAATCCCTGGGTTGGGAAGACCTCTGGAAGAGGGCATGGCAAGCCACTCCAGTATTCTTGCCTGGAGAATCCCATGGACAGAGGAGCCTGGTGGGCTACAGTCCATAGGGTTGCAAAGAATTGGACACAACTTAAGAGACTGAGCGTGCATGCAGATGTGATTCACTAAACCAAAGAAGGGATGATGAAAGCAGGGTAGCCCTGAAAAGCTGGAGGTCAGCACCTGTGACAGGGCTCTTTTCTATAGTTGGGATTCTGTCCAATTTTGCTTCTTACATGGATAGAATCAGCATAAAAATCTCTAGTGTTCCCTTGGCAGAAGTCTCCACAAGGCAGATATGAAAGCATAACACCACCTACACAAAGACAAAAGCTCTGGAGCAGGAGAGAACCAGGTTCCTGACATCTCTGCGAAGTGGATGCAAGGTTCAGGATAGGTGCTGGGCAGGTGCTTGTGGTCCTCAGGGTAGTATTGACCTCAGAACACGATAGTGCAGCTTCTCCCTTTTGACTATATATCTTTGTAATTTACCCTGAAGAAGGGGTGCTGCAAGGTAAAAAGGCCTCAAACAGGCGTACACTCTCCTCAGAGCCAACCCCATGAGACTTCAGCTCTTTTCAGCTGGACCTGACTCTATCTGCCTCTACTAATTCCTGTCACTCTGAAAGCTGTGAGGGAAACCACTTCACATACTAAAGCAATAAAATAAATAAAAATAGCAATAATAAAATGTTTAGTTCCACAAAAAATCTCAATATGATAAGCTGATTGCTTACCTCCTATTCACCACTGTCCAGTATCAAAATTAATAGAGAATAATTTATTGGGGCCTTTCCAATGTCTCAGTGGGTAAAAAATGCACCTGCAGGAGACACAGGAGATGCAGTTTCAATCTATGAGTCAGGAAGATCCCCTGGAGGAGGAAATAGCAACCCATTCCAGTATTCTTGTCTTAGAAATCCCATGAACAGAGGACCCTGGCAGGCTACAGTCCACGGGGTTTCAGAGAGTTGGACACAGCTGAGCAGCAGAGCTAGCACTTCTCTTAGCCTCAAAAGGAAAATATAAAATACTCTATAATCACACAAGATTGGGATTTATTTTTGAGTCCTTAGCATCTTTTCTGAAATGACAAAGCCTTTAATGAGACACCCTTCAGCTGCACACAAAGGCCTCCAAAGAGACTCGCAGCACCCTCCAGCATCAGTTCTTCTCAAACCCCCATTCCCACTTCCTACAGCAGGTTTGAGAAGAAGCCTCAACATTAAATGAAAAAAAGAGTTCAAAGTATGACTATAACACAAGCAAGAATATTTTGTTTACTGACAAGAATCTCAACTTCTTTTCAAGTGACTAGAATTTAATGGACCAGAGGAAGAAATAGCTCAACAGGGAGAACTTTAAAAGTTTCTAGGAGATAGAAATAAATTGCTTTGTTAAGTATATCGCTTGATGTGTCATGCTTGTCCAAAGATGCAGTTAAAAATGCACTAAATTATTATTGGCTATTTTTATTATCTTTCCCCATGTTAGTACCACACACACGAGAAAGGCTCATTCATTCACTTGTTCAAACATTTATTGAGGAGTTCCTTTGTGCCAGTCTGTACCACCCCTGAGGATACAAAGATGACAATAATAGACTGTTCACAAAAGACACAGAAGTTTAATAGATTAGATGACAAGAAAAATGAGAATAATTTAAGCATGATGTGCTTCACAGAGTGGGGTATCTACAAAGTACCTCTGGACCTAAAGGAAGATTAGGGGAACTTTAGAGTGAAAGAATCAATACAGTTTGTCAATAAATAAATTTTTCAACTTTGTATTATTAAACTTCATAGTGTTAAACTTACCAAATTGTTGCTACTTTATGGAATTATCTGAATTCAAAGGAAGCAACTATTTTGGATAATATTCACAGTGAAGGTTAAGGAAAATATCATGAACAAATATGAATCACTTCCAGCTCGTAGAAGTCAAGTGCAATTCTGGAAGGCAGCTGTTGGTTTCTAAGCAGGAAGCAACATTACTACTGGAGGTTGCCTATGGTGCATCATTTCAGGAATACCTGGGCAGATCTCTTTTCCTGTGTCCTAAAGTATCTCCTACAACTACTTCACTATTGTCTAAAATTATATTGAGCAATTTATTCCTTCATTCATCCTAAATTTCTCTGCCATTAATACAAAAATATTTTTGGAAAGGAAATAGATCATTACTCTAAAATAGAGCTTTTTTTCTTTTCTTTTTTATTTTTGTGCTATTTATCAAGAAGAAGCTTTGAAAGAAAAAAGAGGGAAAATTAGTTCCCTGGATACCAAGGGAACTAAAAGGGCAACATTGAGTCTGTTAGGAAACAGAGAGAAGATCCAGAACATGGGCTAAACACAAATTCTTTGGTTTCATTATTTTACTCTGTTCTACTAATTTATTTCTTTTTTTTTTAATTTTAACTAAATTTTTTTTTAATTTTTTAATTTTTTAAAATTTTATTTTACTTTACAATACTGTATTGGTTTTGCCATACATCAACATGAATCTGCCACAGGTGTACATGAGTTCACAATCCTGAACCCCCCTCCCACCTCCCTCCCCATCCCATCTCTCTGGGTCATCCCAGTGCACCACCCCCAAGCATCTTGTATCTTCCTTAAACTCCTTTGAACTTTCAGCACTAACCATATGCCTTTCTTTCCTCCACATTTCTGAATTCCCAAGCCTCACTTCAAAAAAAAACAATAAAAAATTCTATTTAAGATCTATGAAACTCCTTTTACCATCTCAGTTTTTCTGTTGAGATCAATCACTGAGAGGTCAAAACAAAATGGTTCATAGACACCAAAGGTCAAATTGGAAACAATGTACATTGGCTGCTTCTGTTCAGAAGTACACTCAAGGCACTGTCCCATTTTATAGTAGCACTTGGGGCTCAAATAAGACACTTTATGTGCAACACATGTACATCACCAGCACACCTCGCAAGCAATTATATCTAGTCCTATAAATTCCTGGGCTTTGTTAAGGAGCCAAAAATTCTTTTTTTACAGCATAGAATTCTCTAGTGCCAGGGAATTTGCAGCAATCCTCTCAGATTCATATCCAAGAGATTGCTATCAAAACATCCTTACAGACAAACAATGCATGAACACATTCACTTACTCAAAATACATTTCCTTGGTGCCAGGAAAGCTACTTATCAGTGAGGATGGAAGCATAATCCCAGCCTTTGGGAATCTCAAAATATTCTCATTTAAAAGGGGTGGATGGGACTTCTATGTTTTCATATAGGACACTACTGATTTACTGGAGAGGAAACTATTCACTTGGTCAGATAATCTGTGCTTTCAAAAATGTGAAATATTCCTTGCCAAAAATCTCAACAGAAAAATTATCAAAAGTTATTTTCCATTAAACAGGCTTCTATATAAAATTCCTCTGGTACCACATGTGTCTTTGAATTATAAAATGGGCTCTTAAATGATGGTTTCCATTCTCCAAACTGCAGAGTAAGTTGTATCTTCAAATCCTGGCATCCAACGCCAGACCAGACAGTTACACATTGTAAACCTGAACAAGAGTTGATCAGAAAAGTTTGTTTTACACTATCCAAATTATCCAAGCTAAAAGACTGAATTTCTTCATTTCATAGCCTAAGGAGAATTGTTTTAAAACTCTAAAAAAAAATTTTTTAGCTGTGTGGTAAAGAAATTGTTGAGTAATCTTTGTTAACTAAGTCAAACTAGGTGTATTATGGCAAATAAAGTTGCTTGTTAAGATGTAGATAAATCAAAAAGACCTTGGGATTCAGGGTAAGTGCTTTGTAAATGATTATCTCAGCAAAGGAGAGTAAGTTCTTCTAAGAAAGCAAGAGATTTCCTAACACTGGAGTTTTGGAAATACAAACTGTTGACAGTGTAAAATGAACTGGAGATTGGACAAGGAGTCTGAATCAAGGTTATTTCCTTCAGGAAAAGTATATGGAATGGTGTTTAAAAGTGAATAGAAAATGAAGATAGACTATAAGATTCTTTTCAAAGAAACACAATGTATTTGGATTTTTCTACTCTTTGGCAATGTAAACAACATAAAATTTAAGAACATAATGTTAATCCCAGTTGGCCATGCTTAGGATATTACTTACCTATAAAGCTGAGTTGACAGTAGCACCTACCTCACAAAGTTATTGTGATGATAGAATGACATGAGACATTATGCATGTCAGTAGCAGAATGCCTGCTTCATAACAAGTAACCTATCAGAGTCGGTTTTTTTCAAGATTACTATATTACTACTATTATAAAAAACATAAATGAAATAAAACTGTACTTTACCTTTGAATAAAAGAATAACTTTCTTCCTTTTATGTCCACCATGTTCTTTTCACTTTTCAAACAAAAGCTTAAATAAATAGATGTTAGCATAAAATATTACTGGATGAAATAACAATTGCACTTTAAGGATACGGCACAACTGTACTCATCTCACACACTAGCAAAGTAATGCTCAAAATTCTCCAAGCCAGGCTTCAGCAATACACGCACCACGAACTTCCAGATGTTCAAGCTGGTTTTACAAAAGACAGAGGAAGCAGAGATCAAATTACGAACATCAGCTGGATCATGAAAAAAGCAAGAGGATTCCAGAAAAACATCTATTTCTGCTTTATTGACTGTGCCAAAGCCTTTGACTGTGTGGATCACAATAAACTGTGGAAAATTCTGAAAGAGATGGGAATACCAGACCACCTAACCTGCCTCTTGAGAAACCTATATGCAGGTTAGGAAGCAACAGTTAGAACTGGACATGGAACAACAGACTGGTTCTGAATATAAAATGGAGTACGTCAAGGCTGTATATTGTCACCTTGCTTATTTAACTTCTATGCAGAGTACATCATGAGAAACGCTGGGCTGGAAGAAACACAAGCTGGAATCAATATTTCTGGGAGAAATATTAATAACTTCAAATATGCAGATGACACCATCCTTATGGCAGAAAATGAAGAGGAACTCAAAAGCCTCTTGATGGAAGTGAAAGAAGAGAGTGAAAAAGTGGCTTAAAGCTCAACATTCAGAAAACGAAGACCATGGTATCTGGCCCTATCACTTCATGGAAATAGATGGAGAAACAGTAGAAACAGTGTCAGACTTTATTTTTGGGGCTCCAAAATCACTGGAGATGGTTATTGCAACCATGAAATTAAAAGATACTTACTCCTTGGAAGGAGAGTTATGACCAACCTAGACAGCATATTCAAAAGCAGAGATATTACTTTGCCAACTAAGGTCCGTCTAGTCAAGGCTATGGTTTTTCCAGTAGTCATGTATGGATGTGAGAGTTGGACTGTGAAGAAGGCTGAGCGCCAAAGAATTGATGCTTTTGAACTGTGGTGTTGGAGAAGACTCTTGAGAGTCCCTTGGACTGCAAGGAGAGCCAACCAGTCCCTTCTAAAGGAGATCAGTCCTGAGCATTCTTTGGAAGGACTGGTACTAAAGCTGAAACTCCAATACTTTGGCCACCTCATGCGAAGAGTTGATTCATTGGAAAAGATTCTGATGCTGAAAGGGATTGGGGACAGGAGGAGAAGGGGTCAACAGAGGATGAGATGGCTGGATGGCGTCATCGACCTGATGGACATGAGTTTGAGTGAACTCCGGGAGTTGGTGATGGACAGGGAGGCTTGGTGTGCTGCAATTCATGGGGTAGCAAAGATTCGGACATGACTGAGAGACTGAACTGAACTGAAGGATAAGAAACATACTTTTCACTATATATCTTTTAGCATTTTAATTTTAAAATGTATTATCTATTTCAAAAATATGTTAAATATAAAACAGAAGCAACAATTTGTGGTAAGTTAGGAAAGAAAGTACCAAATGATAGATATATGTTTATTAAAACATGAGTATAATATTTATGTTAATATTTATTAAATACCTACTCTATGATTGGGATTGCTTTAAGCTATTTCATATATGTGTTAATGAATTAAATGAGTTTAATATCTTTAGTCTCCTGAAGTAAGTAATGTTAGTATTTCAAGTTATTGATGAACTAGTTACAAAGAGGTTTATCTACTTCCCTCAGGTTTAGTTCATTTATTAGTAGCTGAACTAAGAAATAAGCCCACACAATGTTGCTATATATATGTACATACTTGTAAATATATCACTTAACAAAATAAAATCAGAAAGTAAGTCTTAATATGATCATTCTTAACTCTGCCAGCCACAATATGGGGCAGAGTTTCCTGTAAGCAAATACTCCCTGCCTGTTCCCATATTTGATAAATCTATATATCCACTGAAGAAGGCAATGGCAACCCACTCCAGTACTCTTGCCTGGAAAATCCCATGGACAGAAGAGCCTGGTAGGCTGCAGTCCATGGGGTCGCTAAGAGTTGGGCACGACTGAGCAACTTTACTTTCACTTTTCACTTTCATGCATTGGAGAAGGAAATGGCAACCCACTCCATTATTCTTGCCTGAAGAATCCCAGGAACAGAGGAGGCTAGTGGGCTGCCATCTATGGGGTCGCACAGAGTCGGACACAACTGAAGCGACTTAGCAGCAGCAGCAGCAGCAGCAGCATATATCCACAGACCAATGACTGGAGACATCTGAACAACCATTGATATTCAAGGCATCAAATAAACAACAGGGATAAAGTTATTGGTGGTGGGTGTTTCTTTAAGAAAGAAGATTAAAAATTACACGAAATCTCTCTAAACAGTTTGAGACTAGTAAGTCCTCCTTAATATCTTTTTCTATTTTTCCCCAAACTCTTGAGGTTTCTTAAAAATTTGTCTAGTTTGCACCTTGCAAATAAATTTTTGCATAGATAAATGTGAAGCTAAGCCCAAGCTACTAATCAGTGAAATTGTTTGCAACTGGGTGGAAGAACTACAGTGTTGGGAACTCCAAAAAATGGCAACATCACTCAAAGCATGCAATATCCTGCAGTGGAAACAGTACACAGTGGCCTGCCCTTCAATGCTTGGCTCAGGTGAGAAGTCACTTAAGGAGTCTTGTTAAACTTCTGAATGGCATTGAGTCTATGGCTTTACAATTTCAAAAGAATTGAGTTTGTAAGGAATGGGGTCTGAATTGGCTTTGCCAAAATGTTCCATGATAATCCAGTTTATACAAAACAACCATCTTCTTCTTTTTATTTTTTTTTAGTTTTTTTTGACAATTTCTCAGTTTTATACATGAAAGTGAAAGTCACTCAGTTGTGTCTAACTCTTTGTGACCCCATGGACTATACAGTCCATCCAATTCTCTAGGCCAGAATACTGGAGTGGGTAGTCTTTCTGTTCTCCAGAGGATCTTCCCAAACAAGGGATCAAACCCAGGTTTCCCCCATTGCAGGCAGATTCTTTACCAGCTGAGCCACAACGGGAGCCCAAGAATACTGGCGTGGGTAGCTTACCCTTCTCCAGCAGATCTTCTTGACTCCTGCATGGCAGGCAGATTCTTTACCAACTGAGCTATAAGGAATATTTGCCATATTTGTGTTAAATTGCCTAACTCGGAGATGACAAATTAAGTCTATGATCTTTGGCAGAAGTTGGTAAACTTCTACATTAAGGAGTTTATCTGCAGTTAGTTGTAACGTATTGTGCATTGTAGCAATTCTAAGTCCCTAGGAAGACTTTTTGATTCATTTATACATATAGTATTTTCAAATGGAGGGAGCTAAAGACACATTTTTGTGAAAAGGTTCAGGTGATCTGTGAATTCACTTACTGCAAACCCTGAATTTTTTACTTATGAGAAGAAAGCTACTTATTTGTGACTACTAAGTGAGTAATGAGTCATTACAAAAAGCTTCATGTTGCAAGATTTTATTGAAGAACCTATTTCATTAATCTACTGTTAAATCTTGGCAACATTTAACCATATAACAACATCAGTGTTTGCTTAATGAATGAATAAAAGAATACACATCAGTGCATACAAGCCTACTCAGACTCTTGAAGAAGAATGAAAAAGGCCCTCCATAGAGGATCCCCAGTAGGGCACTTTTATTTGGTTGTTCTTTACAGCTTAGAATCTGAGTTCAAAAGAATGTCATGGGAGAGACTATTGGCCTTTTTTCCCAGTGCAATTAGTCTAGCTACTTGCACCAGGCCAGGGTAAGAGGAAGGAATTTCTAAGAGGAAGAAAACAGAAAGTCAACCAACCAAACCCAGAGAGACATTATAGACTCTCTTCCCAATCTGAAAAAGAGAAAGAAAAAGACAAGTTACAACTGTTTCCAAAGAAAAATTACATAAAAGGGATACTGAATGCAGGAGATTTGGAGTCAGAAGTTTGAAAACTAGGAAGTGAATATACCAGACAGCATGTCATCAGTTAATGGGGAGGTTTGAATCTGTAGCCAAAAAAAAAAAAAAAAAAAACAGGAATCTGATGCTTAAGTCTGTGGTCAAGAGCTAGTCAGAGGTGCGTGAAAATGTCTCAAAAAGATTAAAGTTGGACTCTCCTACCACAAAGCAGCATTGTGTGGACAGGATTTATCTGCTGTTGTTTTAAGGCTTTGAGTGATTTAAGGACGTTTGGCAGCTGAGGAAAAGAAATCAGATATCCAGTTTGTGCACTCTCATTTCTTTTGAAGAATGTTTTTTAACTTTATTTTTCATCATTTAAAAAATTATTTTTAGTGTGTAATCTAGTTATTTTCAACCATGACTATATACCAGAATAACCTATGCAGTTTTCTAAAAACACAAATAAGAACGGTCACCTGGAAAGTTTCTAGGTTTGGCCACTGTTTGTGTCTTAGTTACAGCATTGACTCAATAGTTAATCAAGTTTGAGAACTGTTCACTTAAATCACATAAGGCTCAAGACCACTCTCTGGTGCATACACTCAAGTTACATTTCAGAAAACTTGTCCCTGGAGGCTGTAATCTCAGTTGGCATTTTTTTCTTTCTACCTGTCTGACTTTTATAAATGTTCCCCAACAAACATAGGTGAATTTCATAATAAAATTAAAATGTTATTTTTTTAAAAGAATGCGTGAATTTGAAATATGTTTTCTTACTTTACAAGAGAATTCCAGAACAACACGTACTTCTGCTTCATTGACTATGCTAAAGCCTTTGAGTGTGTGGATCACAACAAACTGTGGAAAATTCTTAAAGAGATGTAAATACTAGACCAGTTTACCTGCCTCCTGAGAAACCTGTATGCCGGTCAAGAAGCAACAGTTAGAACTGGACATGGAACAACAAACTGATTCCAAATTGGGAAAGAAGTACTTCAAGGCTATATATTGTCCCCATGCTAATTTAACTCATATGCAGAGCACATCATATGAAATGCCAGGCTGGATGAACCACAAGCTGCAATCAAGATTGCCGGGAAAAATGTCAACCACTTCAGATATGCAGATAGTACCACCCTTATGGCAGAAAGTGAAGAGGAACTAAAGAGCAGCCTCTTGATGAAGGTGAAGTAGAGTGAAAAAAGCTGGTTCAAAGCTCAACATTCAAAAAATAAAGATCATGTCAGCCAGTCACATCATTTTACGGTAAATAGATGGGGAAACAATGGACACAGTGACAGACTTTATTTTCTTGGTCTGCAAAATTATGGCAGATGGTGACTGCAGCCATGAAATTAAAAGACACTTGCTCCTTGTAAGAAAAGATATGAGAAAGCTAGACAGTATATTAAAAAGCAAAGAGATTACTTAGCCAAGAAAGATTGGTATAGTCGAAGCTATGGCTTTTTCCAGTAGTCATGTATGGATGTGAGAGTTGGCCCTTAAAGAAGGCTGAGCCCTGAGGAATTGATTCTTTTGAACTGTGGTGTTGGAGAAGACTCTTGAGAGTCCCTTGGACTGCAAGGATATCCAACCAGTCAATCCTAAAGGAAATCAGTCCTGAATATTCATTGGAAGGTCTCATGTTGAAGCTGAAGTTCCAATACTTTGATCACCTGATGTGAAGAGCTGACTCATTAGAAAAGACCCTGATGCTGGGAAAGATTGAAAGCAGGAGGATAAGGGGATGACAGAGGATGAGATGGTTGGATGGCATCACCAACTCAATGAACATGGGTTTGAGGAAGTTCCAGGAGATGGTGATGGACAGGGAAACCTGGCATGTTGCAGTCCATGGATTCGCAAATAGTCAAAAGGACTGAGTGACTGAACAACAACTTTAGTTTGATTCCAAACCAGAGAAATTAACCATGTCCCTAACTGCACATGGGTGTTGCTGTTTTACTTAAGGACTGATAGCAGTTCTGAGTCTTCATTTTTCTTTTTTAATGAGTGCTTGTTTATAGCAGTTCTTAAAATATTTGAACAAATCAATTAGAGGTAACTCTCTTTAAAAAAAAATTCAGAAAAATGTCCCTGTTAATTACTTATCTTTCCCCATGTCAAAAATCACTAATGGATTAACCCTGTAGTATTTGTTAGCTATAGAAGTCTACTGCTGAAATGAAATGTCTCTCCTTGCTGGGCTATAGACAGACGGTACTATGGTCTGTTTACAGTCATTTTATGTTGAGTCCCTTTGTCTTTGATATGAGAGATGTTTATAAAATCTATGTTATGTCTATTGAATTTTCTGACTTAGATATGCATGTCTGGATATTGAAATTCTTTCAGGGTCAGAGTCAAGCAAAAAGATTTTCAGGAAGCCAATATGACCTACAAGGCTGCCCCCATAGAAAGCAAAAATCGAAACCACATGCAGAGTCTCCACTGCAGTGTTAATATTGGCTCCGTGGACACCTGAGGACAGTTCAGAGATGAAGACTCCTAAGAGTGACAGTGTGAGTCCTGCCACTGTGAGTCACAGTGAGACAGCAGCAGTTCATAATTACCTGTGTTAGGTGGACCCAGTACTCCCTGGATCTTGTAGGCACTCCTCCTGGAGTACAGTTCAGTAAGCTCTGAGCTCCAGCTCCTCAGGTTTGCTAACAAATCTCCCATTTGGGTCAGACTGACTCAGGATTCCTGGGATGGTTCCTTTTCCAGTGTCTTTGATTTCCTATTCATCTCAAATGGGTTCATTTGGCTGGCTCTGTGCTTGTCTCATTTTGAAAATAGTTGCCACAGGGGAACATTATTGTGTTTGGGAGTGAAGTGTTAAAAGGAGCAGGTGCAGAGAGAGAACACCACGCTGGGAAGACAAGCATTCCTATCTCGATCTATTCATTACACACAGTGCAACTGCAGTGAGGGCTAGGGATGCAATGCTAATGAGGGAAAGAACACACTTCTCAGTTCATAAATTTGATGCTAAGAAAACCAAACAGAAAGCAAAGGCATGATAATCAAAAGAACTGCTCTAAAGTTGTATGGATCTAATTCCAATATTAGTTTCAAACGGAGAAAAATTTTTGCATAGGCCTAGATGGCTATTCTTTCTTATCTCTTCTTGCTATTCTTTGGAACTCTCCATTCAGATGCTTATATGATTCCTTTTCTCCTTTGTTTTTCGCCTCTCTTCTTTTCATAGCTATTTGTAAGAAGAGATAAGAAAGCCTTCTTCAGTGATCAGTGCAAAGGAATAGAGGAAAAGAACAGAATGGGAAAGACTAGAGATCTCTTCAGGAAAATTAGAGATACCAAAGGAACATTTCATGCAAAGATGGGCTGGACAAAGGAGAGAAATGGTATGGACCTAACAGAAGCAGAAGATATTAAGAAGAGGTGGCAAGAATACTCAGAAGAACTGTACAAAAAAGATCTTCATGACCCGGATAATCACGATGTTGTGATCACTCATCTAGAGCCAGACATCCTGAAAAGTGAAGTCAAGTGGGCCTTAGAAAGCATCACTACGAACAAAGCTAGTGGAGGTGATGGCATTCCAGTTGAGCTATTCCAAATCCTGAAAGGTGATGATGTGAAAGTGCCGCACTCAATATGCCAGCACATTTGGAAAATTCAGCAGTGGCCACAAAGCAGGAAAATGTCAGTTTTTATTCCAATCCCAAAGAAAGGAAATGCCAAAGAATGCTCAAATTACTGCACAACTGCACTCATCTCAAATATTAGTAAAGCAATGCTCAAAATNATGTGAAAGTGCCGCACTCAATATGCCAGCACATTTGGAAAATTCAGCAGTGGCCACAAAGCAGGAAAATGTCAGTTTTTATTCCAATCCCAAAGAAAGGAAATGCCAAAGAATGCTCAAATTACTGCACAACTGCACTCATCTCAAATATTAGTAAAGCAATGCTCAAAATTCTCCAAGCCAGGCTTCAGCAATACGTGAACCGTGAACTTCCTGATGTCAAGCTGGTTTTAGAAAAGGCAGAGGAACAAGAGATCAAATTGCCAACATCCCGTGGATCATGAAAAAAGCAAGAGAGTTCCAGAAAAACATCTATTTCTGTTTTATTGACTATTCCAAAGTCTTTGACTGTGTGGATCACAATAAACTGTGGAAAATTCTGAAAGAGATGGGAATATCAGACAACCTGACCTGCCTCTTGAGAAATCTGTATGCAGGTCAGGAAGCAGCAGTTAGAACTGGACATGGAACAACAGACAGTTTCCAAATAGGAAAAGGAGTATGTCAAGGCTGTATATTGTCACTCTGCTTATTTAACTTATATGCAGAGTACATCATGAGAAATGCTGGACTGGAAGAAACACAAGCTGGAATCAAGATTGCTGGGAGGAATACCAATAACCTCAGATATGCAGATGACACCACCCTTATGGCAGAAAGTGAAGAGGAACTAAAAAGCCTCTTGATAAAAGTGAAATAGGAGAGTGAAAAAGTTGGCTTAAAGCTCAACATTCAAAAAGTGAAAATCATGGCATCCAGCCCCATCACTTCATGGGAAATAGATGGGGAAACAGAGGAAACAGTGTCAGATTTTATTTTGGGGGGCTCCAAAATTACTGCAGATGGCGTTTGCAGCCATGAAATCAAAAAATGCTTACTCCTTGGAAGAAAATTTATGACCAAACTAGATAACATATTCAAAAGCAGAGACATTACTTTGACAACTAAGGTCCGTCTAGTCAAGGCTATGGTTTATCCAGTGATCATATATGGATGTGAGAGTTGGACTGTGAAGAAGGCTGAGCGCCGAAGAATTGATGCTTTTGAACTGTGTTGTTGGAGAAGACTCTTGAGAGTCCCTCGGACTGCAAAGAGATCCAACCAGTCTATTCTGAAAGAGATCAGCCCTGGGATTTCTTTGGAAGGAATGATGCTAAAGCTGAAAGTCCAGTACTTTGTCCACTTTATGCGAAGAGTTGACTCATTAGAAAAGACTCTGATGCTGAGAGGGATTGGGGGCATGAGGAGAAGGGGACGACTGAGGATGAGATGGCTGGATGGCATCATTAACTCGATGGACATGAGTCTGAGTGAACTCCAGGAGCTGGTGATGGACAGGGAGGCCTGGCGTGCTGTGATTCATGGGATCGTAGAGTCAGACACGACTGAGCAACTGAACTGAACTGAAGACTATTGCCAGGTAACTAATTCTAGAAATTAGATTGTAGGAGTGAACAAAGACTATTTACTCTATCTGAGAACGTAGAAGGGGAGCAGGTTCTTACAAAGTGCTAAGGGTCCAGCTAAGGAGACTAGCANGAGCAACTGAACTGAACTGAAGACTATTGCCAGGTAACTAATTCTAGAAATTAGATTGTAGGAGTGAACAAAGACTATTTACTCTATCTGAGAACGTAGAAGGGGAGCAGGTTCTTACAAAGTGCTAAGGGTCCAGCTAAGGAGACTAGCATCAACCAGCTGATGTGGCAAGTTTAAGGACCAGGAGCCAGACAGAAGGTAAAAACAGAATGTGAATAGGGATGAGGGCCAAGTTCAGAGGGTTGATAGGCAATCAATTTTATGAAAAATAAAATGAATTAAATCCAGGAAATGGATGGAGCTGGCTTAAATGAATAAGGCAGACACACAAAAACCCTAACAATATCACCAATATTTTTCTTAGGGTACACACTGACTTTATATAAAATAATATGTGCCACTTAAGAGTTATCAATATACTTATATTCTTAAAAACACTTAACTTCTTTGCCAGTCATGTTCCTAATACTTCTACATGCCCTTGTTATATTAGACTGAAAGGTTGGTACAGTGTAACACATATAGAGGATCTCATACCTGGACATGGCTGACTTGTCCAATAGTACATATTGTTGTAATTTAGTCATTAATTTGTGTCTGACTCTTTGGTATCCCATGGACTGCAGCATGACAGGCTTCTCTGTCTATGGAAATTCCTAGGCAAGAACAGTGGAGTGGGTTGCCATTTCCTTCTGTAGGGGATCTTTCCAATCCAGGGATCGATTTCACATCTTGTGCATTGGCAGGCAGATATTTTACCATTGAACCATTAGGGACCACTGAGCCATTAGGGAAGCTCGCAGTAGTGCATATTTGATCTGAAACCAGGCAATCTATTCCTTAGCTGGCAACCAAGGAAAATGTCTTTCTTTACACTGGATACATCTCAGTTGTTCTCATTGGTTGGAAGGTGTTAGATATGAAAGTCTATGTGGCGCTCTGAGATCTCCATATTTCTGGTTCATTTGGATAACTAAAGTAGAAGATGCCAATTTTCACATGAGGAAAATGGAGTATAAATTCAGTTCAGTTCAGTCACTCAGTTATGTCCGACTCTGTGACCCCATGAATTGCAGCACGCCAGGCCTCCCTGTCCATCACCAACTCCCAGAGTTCACTCAGACTCATGTCCATCGAGTCAGCGATGCCATCCAGCCATCTCATCCTCTGTCGTCCCCTTCTCCTCCTGCCCCCAATCCCTCTCAGCATCATAGTCTTTTCCAGTGAGTTAACACTTCACATGAGGTGGCTTAAAGTACTGGAGTTTCAGCTTTAGCATCATTCCTTCCAAAGAAATCCCAGGGCTGATCTCCTTCAGAATGGACTGGTTGGATCTCCTTGCAGTCTAAGAGACTCTCAAGAGTCTTCTCCAACAGCACAGTTCAAAAGCATCAATTCTTGGGTGCTCAGCCTTCTTCACAGTCCAACTCTCACATACATACATGACTACTGGATAAACCATAGTCTTGACTAAACGGACCTTAGTTGGCAAAGCAATGTCTCTGCTTTTGAATATACTATCTAGGTTGGTCATAACTTTTCTTCCAAGGAGTAAGTGTCTTTTAATTTCATGGCTGCAATCGCCATCTGCAGTGATTTTGGAGCCCCCAAAATAAGGTCTGACACTGTTTCCACTGTTTCCCCATCTATTTTCCATGAAATGATGGGGCCAGATGCCATGATCTTTGTTTTCTGAATGTTGAGCTTTAAGCCAACTTTTTCACTCTCCTATTTCACTTTCATCAAGAGGCTTTTTAGTTCCTCTTCACTTTCTGCCATAAGGGTGGTGTCAAAGTATAAGTAAGAGCCTAGAATTCTAGAAAGAATGAAAGAGACATAGGAAGGCTGTCTGCCTTGGCAGCCAGTAGTTTAACAAGTCTCAGCAAAATTTGTATGAAATCTACCTACAAACGCTTTGTTGAGTGAAGTCTCCCTACTCTTACATCAAACCCACTCCTCTTTATTTGAGCAAACCACAGTGAACATTTATCTCTTGTACCTGAGAAGATTTTGGTTAGAGGGCATCATTATTATTGCATCTGTTTTTGAAAGGTCCTGAGTAGCAGAGAAATCATCTAAAGAGAATAGTAACTCTGGAAAGAGAGCAGAGAATGAAAATTAGAGAAGATATTAAGGATAAACTTTGCAAATACCAATAGTACTACAAGAGTTCAAGAGTTCCTCCTTTATGCTCAAAAATGTTTGTGCTTGTATATATTCATATTTGGTAAGATGGTGTAAAATATCATATATTCATCATATGAGTTAAAGTCATTGTAGTTCTTGATGGTCTTAAGTGTTAACTTCATTCATAACTTATAAGTGTTCTAAATGATTTAATGTGTGTTCTTTTTCTCCTTATCTTTCTTATTCTTCAAATTAATAATAACTACTCTCTATTTTACTCAAGGAGAAAGCTACAGTGTCTATTTCTCTATGTCATAAGACAATTTATAGCTGAGTTTTAAGAAAAGTTGAGCCAGTAAAGTGAAAGAATGATAATTTTATTATTTCCATGATGAAAAAGAGAAAAGTAGATAATCCTGCTTTTTAGGGAAGTCCAAAAAGAAAATGTGCTGCCTAAAGTGGAAAAAAATAGAAGCAAAAATCAATGTTTGTTGGCTACAACATGCAAAATTTTAAATAAGAAAGAATAACCAGAAATTCTATGAATAGTTTATCCATATGCATCTCCAAGTTCACTGTAAAATTCCAAGCTAACTTTTCTAGTAAATGGCATAATTGGCATTTGAAAAACATGTAAGACATTTTTCCTTTTAAAAAAATGTACAAAGATTTTTTACGAAGCTGTCTTATTGTATTGTGTACATTTGTTTAATTATGTGTCTATTTTTTGTTGTTTTTGGATCATTTTTTTCCAAGTATGAAAGGCAAATCTTTATAAATTTCTAAAATTATTTCATGGTTATCAATTGCACATTTAATAATGCTCACTTATATTTTCTTACAAATCATCTATATTATCCAGACTATCAAGGTTATTTCAGTTCAGTTCAGTCCCTCAGTCGTGTCCAGTCTTTGCAAACCCATGAATCACAGCACGCCAGGCCTCCCTGTCCATCATCAACTCCCGGAGTTCACTCAGACTCATACACATTGAGTCAGTGATGCCATCCAGCCATCTCATCCTCGGTCATTCCCTTCTCCTCCTGCCCCCCAGTCCCTCCCAGCATCAAAGTCTTTTCCAATGAGTCAACTCTTTGCGTGAGGTGGCTAAAGTACTGGAATTTCAGCTTTAGCATCCTTCCTTCCAAAGAAATCTCAGGGCCTATCTTCTTCAGAACAGACTGGTTGCATCTTCTTGCAGTCCAAGGGACTCTCAAGAGTCTTCTCCAACACCACAGTTCAAAAGCA
>SJYA01006543.1:0-20333 GCA_006410615.1 Neotragus moschatus
GATGAGATGGCTGGATGGCATCACTGACTCGATGGACGTGAGTTTGAGTAAACTCCGGGAGATGGTGATAGACAGGGAGGCCTGGGGTGCTGAGATTCATGGGGTCTCAAAGAGTCGGACACGATTGAGCGACTGAACAGAATGCGTCATATTCTTACTAGACAGTGCTGGTCTGGAGAGCCTGAGGGAGTGTTTGTAAAAGACATCAGAAGGGCAATACCTGTTCCACAGGTCATCATCTTCTCCACCCCACCCCCAGAACGCATTAGGAAAGCCGTTGATCTTCCGAAACTGTTCCACCGTTAAGCCGCTCACTCCACCAAAGAATTCAGTATAAGGAAGCCTAAAAGGAGATGTATGGCGTCAATTATCCGTGCATGAAAGGGTGTTCTCTTTTTCCCCTCTAGAACAGGCCATCTCATGGGAGTAAGAAAGATTTACTTACTGAATCTTAAGTAAAATAATACTCTCTGTGCTACTGCCCCGAACCACCTGAAATGGTTTCCTCAGGCCAAATGCATCAACCCGAGTGGCTAACTGAATTTCTTTTCTAAATAATTTTTTTTTTCCCGTCTCAGGTGTACATGAGTTCCCAATCTTGAACCCTCCCCCACACTTCCCACCCCATATCAACTCTCTGGGTCATCCCTGTGCACCAGTCCCAAGCATCCTGTATCCTGTATCGAACATAGACTGGCAATTCGTTTCTTACATGATAGTATACATGTTTCAGTGCCATTCTCCCAAATCATCCCACCCTCTCCCTCTCCCTCAAAGTCCAAAAGTCCATTCTATACATCTGTGTCTCTTTTGCTGTCTTGCATACAGGGTTATCATTACCATGTTTCTAAGTTCCATATATATGTGTTAGTATACTGTGTTGGTGCTTTTCTTTCTGGCTTACTTCACTCTGTATAATTGGCTGATTTTTTTTTTTTTTAACCACAGCTTTATTGAGACAGAACTGACATACCATATAACTTTCCCATTTATTTTTAAAAAATATTTATTGATTGATTGGTTTGATCTGAGTGTGGCAGGTGGGGTCTTTGATCTTTGGTGAAGTATGTGGGATCTAGTCTCCTGACCAGGGATCAAACCTTGGTCCCCCACATTGGGGGCATGGAGTCAGCCACTGGACCACCAGAGAAGTCCCTAATTTACTTATTTAAGGTGTAAAATTCAATGTTTTTGTTTTTTTTTTAATTCATGGAGATTTGCAACCATAGCCACAATCAGTGTTAATCAGTTTCATCACCGCCCCACCGCCACAACCCTAGGAGCTCTGTACCCATCATCAGCGGTCAGTCGCTCATTTCTCCCTACTCTCCTCAACCCTATACACCACTGTTCTTCCTTTTGTCTCTACAGATTTGCCTATTCTGGACATTTTATACAAACTGGATCATATCATACTTGGCCTTTTGTGGCTAGCTGTCTTTCACTGAGCATAACGTTTTCTAGGTTCATCCAGGCTGTCATGTGTATCAGTACTTCATTTCTTATTATTGCCAAATAGCATTCCATCATATGGATGGATATACTACATTTCGTTTATCCACTCATCAGTAGATTGTGATTCACATTGAAACTAATTTGATTTGGCCATCCTTGCACCTTTCATCATCCTTCTAAATTTAACCTCTTTAATTAAGAGGAAATGATACTCACAGATACATATACTTATCCAGTTTAGTCGCAAAGTGCCTTGGCATCTGTCCACATCCATAATAGTTACGATCACTTTCTGGTATGTGATCCACGTCATGAAAAATGAGGCAGTCCCAGTCCAGGTCCTTCATTGCTTCTTGAAAACCCACATTAAAAAGCATCGCTCGATTAAAGGGTTGGGTGCCAACCTAAAAGAAGCAGAACTTTATTTTTAAAGGACTCTTGAAGAAGAATCTTTGCTGCCTCAGCCCTGCCTAAAAGAGAGCTTACTGAGAGATCACTGGGCCGGAAGGGTGGTGGGTCCTGCCTGGTTCATCACTGACTCACCATCACTTGACCTCTGGCCTCAACTTCCTCAGGAATAAAAAAGGGTGATAAGGATAAGCCTAAGCCTCTCTCCCAAGGCCGTTTGAAGGCAGAGAGTCAGCTGTGTAAGGGCATTTAGAAGGGTACCCAACCCCCTACACGGAAGGAAGAACAACACAGCCATTTCTACCTGCAGCCCCTTATCTCCCGGGAACTTCCTGGGTCTGAAATGTAAAGACAATACCCAAAGCAGTTCCAGCAAAACCAGCCCACAAGAGGCCTTTGTTCAAGGGTAAACGAAGTTCCAGGCAGCACTCAGACCTGCTAGTACTGAACATCTCCACGGAGGAACGCAGGACGCCCTCTGCTCCCTACCCTACACAGAGCCACTCAATCATGAGTTTTCGATCTTATGGGCTCTTAACCCCAAGAATGGATCAGCTTGAAGCTCTCTCAACTGCAGTCTTGGAAGAGAAAGAAGAGAGAAGAAAGGGCCACTCACTTGCTCCACCACATAAAACGCAAACCACAGGCGCTGGCGCTGGAGCATGGGAATGAGGTGTCGGAGCAGGACCGGGAGGTGCTCGTGGCGGTTCCGGAAGGGGACAAGGATGGCCACCTGCAGCGGGCCATAGGGACAGAGGCCACCCGGTCAGCGAGCCCCTCAACTGCTCCCACAGCACTGGGGCCCAGCTCGCCTGGGGGCTCCAGGGAGCTGCTTTACCCTCCACTTCCCTGCAGTCACCCTTTATGTCAATAGTATCTCCCGTTTCTTTATTCTAGCATAGCGTGTTTTAGAACAATGTGGGTGTGCTTGTCCCAGCCACTAGACTAAGAGATGAGGAGGGTAGGTGAGATGTCTTAACACTCCTTTATATGAGAGCAAAGCCTTGTTCTGTGTCTTGTACATTCTCCAGGCAAGAATACTGGAGTGGGTAGCCATTCCCTTCTCCAGGGGATCTTCCCGACCCAGGGGTTGTCCCACATTGCAGGTGGATTCTTTACCATCTGAGCCACCTGGGAAGCCCCATATTATCAACACATATACTAAATGAATACTTGTAACTGACATGAGAAAGCATTTATAGATAGATAGATAGATAGATAGATAGATAGATAGATAGATCTCACATCCCAGTGATGGGGCGGAAACACTGCTTTGCTCCAGATCCGCCTGATCACTCCTGCACTATAGCATCTCACAGGGCTGGCGTGGAATAAGCACTTTACTAAACACTTGTTGAAAGAATTGACTGAAGTCACTGTCAGGCTTGAGCCACAGTACTGATGTCTCCTGATTAGTCATGCAGAAAAAAAAAAAAACAATTCTCATAGTCAGGCTAGATAGTTCTGCTTTTTACTCCACTAGATTCAAGGCAATAATGCCAAATAAAGCATAAAGCGCTGAATTTGTGAAGATGGCTTCTGCAAATCTATCAGGGGAGACCCACCACCCCCCTTCCCCCACTACTTAAGCCAATATTCCTGGAAGGAAGAAAAAGGGTCCTGGTTCAGTGACCAGAATAATGCGTATGTCTGTGGCTACANTAATGCCAAATAAAGCATAAAGCGCTGAATTTGTGAAGATGGCTTCTGCAAATCTATCAGGGGAGACCCACCACCCCCCTTCCCCCACTACTTAAGCCAATATTCCTGGAAGGAAGAAAAAGGGTCCTGGTTCAGTGACCAGAATAATGCGTATGTCTGTGGCTACAGCAGAGTCCTCAGGGAAACCCACTCCTCCAATATGTTCCCATCAGATGCAAATCCTTTGCAGTAAGTGGTAAGTAGGGTGCAAATTACAAAGTGTCAGAGTGGAAGCCATGGTGACTGACATGACAGCAAGTCCAGGTAGGCCTCCCAGCACCTGGGGTCTGACCCCACCCTACCTTCCAGCGAGGCACACAATCCGACGGCTTCCAGTGACCGCCCAGCTTGATGGTTGGGTCTTTAGAGAAGAGCTCATGGATGGCATCCATTCCAATCTCACTCATGTTTATGTCTATCGGGCCCTCTGAACAGAGATGGGGGAAAAAAAGTGAGAGGCCACGAAATTCTTGCGTTCAGGGTTGTAATCTCTGGCGTGGTTCCGTGCTTTTTCAGTGGGTTGTGTTTTTTAACAAGGATGGGGGTCCCTACGTCTGCTTCCCAACCCATTGGGTTTCAGTTCATCCCTATTACTAGGTAAAGCGGCAAACCAAGAAATAAAGACTTGGGAGTTCTGCTTCTGCCAAGGATGTAGAAAGAAATGAAGACCAAGTACAACAGCAGCTGAACTTTTCAAAGAGGAAGGAGAAAAACAGCTGAGCTTGGTAGCATCTCTGTGTGCTCCTGAGCCGAGTGCAGACACGCTGTCCCGATTCACTGATCAGTGACCCTGACTGGTCATGGCCAAACTCAGAACATGCATCATCTCGAACTCAATCAAGTCAGGAAGAAGACAGTCCAAGAAGCCCCAAAGCACAGGAAAGGTGTAACAGTACACTGTCATTGCTCTAATTACACACGCGATTCTAAGAAGGGAAGGGGAAGGACGGGGAAGAGGAAAAAGGAAGAGAAAGAAAAGATGCAAGAATTCTTCTTAACCAGCACTTTGTTAAGAAAATAACTTCCCTCATATTAAATGAGTTATACAATCAGTGTGAGATTTACAGTAAAAGACAAAGCTATGTTGCCTACACTTTCTCAAGGATATCTTAACAGACCTCAAGTTACAAAGGAAGTGGAACATGTAAAGCAAAGAGTGAAAAATGTGCTGGGAAATGGCACCAGGAACACAGGCAACACTGCAGAAGGGCTGCAGAGGAGCCAGGACACATGCAACCTTCATAGTTCCTATTTCCAAGGGCCAGGAGGAGTTTATAATCTCTCTGTAAGTAGACATAGCGAGAGATCAAGAACACTCTCCCTTTTATTTCAGTCAAATAGAAGGACATCGGTTTTAAAAGCAGAGGAAGATAAGCAAGCACTCTACTCACTCATGGAAGGGAGCCTTTCGGGACAGGTATGGTTTGCAAAGTAGGTGAAGTCTTCAGGAAGAAAAGTCGTGGTCTGTAGGAAGGATTCGCTGTGGTTCAAGTCGAGAGGATAATCTAGAGAGGAAAGAAAAGAAAAGGCAGCTCCGATTGGTACAAGTCTTCATCTCTGCAATTCTCATATGCCCACCAAACAAGGATTTTTCTAAGTCATTATCTTTCAGTGAGCCAGGATGCTGACTTAGCCCTTCAGCTGAAATTTGAATACGTCCATAGAAATGTTAATCAGATGATACTATTTCACCAGTGTTTCTATTCTTACTGTTATTATAGCTTTATATGCAGCCAGTTCATAGTCAAACAACCCTGCAACATAATTAAAAAAGAGAAACCATCCCCTCCCATGTCTTTCCGAAAGATAATGCTCTCACTTCTGTTAATCAACTACCTTAGTATTTTGGGCTTCCCTGGTGGCTCGGATGGTAAAGAATCTGCCTGCAATGCAAGAGACTTGGGTTCGATCCCTGGGTTGGAAGATTCCCTGGAGAAGAAAATGGCTACTCACTCTAGTGTTCTTGCCTGGAGGATCCCATGGACAGAGGAACCCATGGACAGAGGAACCCGGTGGGCTACAGTCCATGGGGTCGCAAAAAGTTGGACACAATTGAGCAACTAACATGTACATACATGCATACCTTAGGATTTATCTCTATCAGCCTATACAGCCGATTGTTTCTTTTTTGGGGGTGTCCTTTTTTCCTTTATTGTGGTACACTTGCTTTACAATGTTGTGTTAGCTTCTGCTGTACAGTAAAGTCAACCAGGTATCCATTTACATTAGCCCCTCTTTTTTTTCGATTTCCTTCCCATTTAGTTCACCACAGAGCACTGAGTAGCGTTCCCTGTGCTATAAAGTAGGTTCTTATTAGTTATCCATCTTATACACAGAATCAATAGTGTATATATGTCAATCCCGAATCTCCTAATTCACCCCGCACCCCCCTTGATATACATATATATTTTTTTATTCTCTGTCTCTGTGTCTCTATTTCTGCTTTGCAAATAAGATCATCAGAACCATTCTTCTCTAGATTCCACATATATGTGTTCATAATGTCCGATACTTGTTCACTTCTGCCTGACTTCACTTTGTACGACAGTCTCTAGGTCTATCCACATCTCTACAAATGGCAGTTTTGTTGTTTTTTGTTCTTTAGGGTATACGGTTGATCTCGATGCTTCGTTTTTAGGTCTGTTAACTTCTCACTATGGGAGATGAACATTTCGTACCCTTCCTCCCCTGCCCCCACCACACACATACCCTTCCCATCCTCCAGTATCCCTACAGTCAGGCATGCTAATTGTGGTTAGGACAATCTTCAATATTTTTATTATGATGATTCAATAAACATTCTCTGTTGCTGAGAAAAATGTGGAAAGGATGATTACGTTTCCTTTCCTGCCAAGTTTTTGCCCCCCTGGATTAATTGTCTTGTTTTCCTGTTTGCTTCGTTTTACGTGGAATGATGACAAGTGGAGGTCTTGCCCTTCACCACTTTACTTCCCCTCAAGACACAGGCATCGGGTCTTCCTCTTGCCAAGAAGGTCCAGCGCCTCCCAACCCACTCCGACGTGGACGGGTTTTCCAGGGAGCGTGATCCACTCGGGCTACTCTGGGATCTCCCTTCATCAGTGGCCAGGGGAGTCCATTCATCTCCCTAGAGTGTCGAACCTCAGTTTTCCTAACTTCAACTTCTTTGTTTTCACTTGGTAAAGCACATTCTTCCAGTGGCTTCCTAAAAGAGGGGAAACGGAAGTGATTTTGAAACCCTGGATATATGATTATTTTTATTCTTCCTCACTTGATACATGGGTTTTACAGAATTCTAGGCTGGAGATAAATTTTCCTTTGGAATTGTAAAGGTACTGTTCCACTTCCTTCTAGAGTCCCCTGCGCCTGTAAGTCCAGTCATTCCAATTCCTGTTCTTTGTAAAAGGTGACAGTAATTTCTTTCTGGAAGCGTGAAGAACTTTCTCTTTGTTCAGGAAATTTGATACTGGTGTGCTTGCCCCACTGTGTTGGCAATGTAGTGGCCTCTGAAGTCTGGGGATTCAAGTCCTGTTCAAGAATTTTTCAGAGGAATCTCTGTGGTGATGATTTCCTGCCTTCTGTATTCTGGGCTCTCTTTCTGGATGTTGGCCTCCTGGCCCTATAATTTTCTCATCTTTTCTACCTGACTTTCTATCCTGCCATTTTTCTGCTCTACCTTCAGAGATATTTCTTCAATTTTATCTAGTCCTTTTACTTATCATTTCCTGCTTTTTAAAAATTTCCAAGTGTCCCTTTAATTTTCCGAATGTTCATCTTTTTCAACATCTTGTTCCGCGTTTACAATCCTTGTCCTCTGACCCTCAAGAACGTGAGTGATGGTTAAGTTTTCTCCTCCCAGCATATCATTTCTTCCAATTCGTTACTTGTTTTGATCGCCGGCACAGTGACGCTTGGCCATCTGCTAACATTTAAGAGTGGGGCTCGGAATCAGCTAACTGGAAGCGTCTGGATGGAGGTTCTTCATTGGAGGGTGTTCTGGTCAGAGGTTTGGATGGGAAACCTCCTTGGTCAGTATTTTTGGGTCTTTCTTCTTGGTCCGGTCAAGTTCCTCAGAGAAGTCATTCTAATCTCCTGCCAGAATGGTACAGTCTTGGTTACAAGCACTCTGAAACAGGAGGAGGAAAAGCTAGGGGCACCCTGAAAGAGCCAGGTGCTCCAGCTGACAGGCCGTCTGTTTTGTGATCTCTGGCTGGAGGTTGAGTCTCCAGGACTTTGCCAGGTTGGGGGACAGAATATTGGACTGCTTTTTAAATAGCTTTCAATCCATCTTTATGTTAGTTGCCACCTTTACTTTTATCTGCAGAAATACCTGATATTCTGACTTCTGAGCTTCTGAGCAATGCTGGGGTATCAACTATGGGGTGGTCGGCTTTCCTTGTCGCACATTAGCAGTGAGTTTTCTTGGGTCTGTTAAGTCCTTTATCACTGGTCCATCTGCTTTCCAACTTCCATAATTTTTTGAGGTGGTCTCCTTCCTTGTGCTTCTCATTTTTAAGGGTTTACAGCACTAAAAACGTACATGCACACAATACCTACTGTTATTCCAGTGCTGTTTTAACTTTATTGCAAATGCCTTTTTTCTAGAGGGAGGTATGAAGGGGGTCCTCCAATCTCTTATCTTTTTACAGATAAAGAAAGCAAGCCACCGTATACAGAACTCCTATGAGGAGACGTGCCTGGTGCAAGTCTGAGAGCTGATTAAACTATGGGTTGATGATCTTGACATTTGTTGTTACTGTTTAGTTGTCAGTGTGTCTGACAATTTTGTGACCCCGTGGACTGTAGCCCACCAGGCCCCTCTGTTCATAGGGTTTCCCAGGCAAGAATACTGGAATGTGTTGCCATTTCCTTTTCTAAGAGATCTTCCCAACCCAGGGACTGAACTTGCGCCTTCTACATTCTTTACCACTGAGCCACCAGGCAAGTCCCATCTTAGAAGATGAGAGGCCCCAAAATATGTGGTGGTTAGTTTTTATGGGCTTAGTATTTCCTGGACTAATGAGTGGGAGGATTATTGCAACTATTTTCGGGAAGGGGTGGAGATTTTCAGGAACTGGGTCACCGCCCACTTTTTGACCTTTTATGGTCAGCCTCAGAACTCCCATGGTACCTATAGTTTGTCATTCGGCTTGCTGATGTGTTACAATGAACTATACTGAGGCTCAAAGTCTAGCGGAAGTCGACTCATCCACCATCTTGGATCTAGTTGGTTCTAACCAGTTTATGTCATATTCAATAGCTACGTCATTCTTTTAAAGGCTGTGCCCTGCGCCCTTCCCTCCTGTTTCATCGGCAGCAAGCAGGAAACAAAAGACCACTTATTTTTTTTCTTCTGGCTACTAGATTAATAATGTCATTGTTAAAAAAAGAAAACCTCAAATATACAAGTCCTAAGTGAAAGTCCATAACCTTGCCCTACACCTTGGAGAACCCTCACCCCACCCCCTAATTCCATCAATTCTAATTTCCAATTCTTTACGTAAAAATTTAAACAAAATCTAGCTTCCCACTAGCAGTGGAAGCCTTTTAAAGTGGAAGAGGCAGAGAATATTAATTGCTCGTGACATGGCAAAGAATCAAACATGACTAGTCGCACGCACACGCGCGTGCCACGGTAAGAACTGTGCCTGGTTCTTGTGGGGCCCTAGTTCTCTTCCTCCAGCTGCCTGGAAACGGGTGGACTATATTGCCTACTCTCCTCAGGGGTTCCAAACACCCATTTCTTGGTCTTCTAAAGTACAACCCGAGTGAATGAGGGAATCGTTGACAGAAAAAGCCAGCCTGCTGAATTTCTATGGCCATGATTTTACTTTTTAATTTAAATCTAAACCATATTGCACCAGAACGTGTTCTTCCAGCAAGGGCAGTAGGCAGCAAAGAAGGCAACTGTGCTTACATGTATAACAGAGGACCTGCTTCCCACCTGTTGGTTCAAACAGCCTACTTGGTCAACTCTGCTTTACATCAGTGGTTCGGCAGTCCTGGCTGAATATTCGAATCATCTAGGAAGCTTTTTAAATATCCTTGTGCCCAGGCTATACCCTAGACTTATTAAATAAGAACCTCTGGGCGTGAGGTGCAGACATCGGTATTTTGTAAAGCCCCCAGGGAAGTCCAATCTGCACTCAGGTTTATGTGGCTACCCCAATAAGTGGGGGTGCTAAACTTCTGCTTCCTCCCTCAAACTGCCAAATTCAGCTGAGTGGGGACCTCACAGTGCTGACCAACAGATCCAGGAGGAATCACTGCTTTCTCTCCCCGTTTGCGAAAAGGCCAAGCACCTGCCTCTCTGTTTGAAAAAAGTCGGAGGGGGGCGGGAATACACATACACACACACACGAGAAAGATGTCATCAGGACATCTTTACAAGGACTCGTAATATACAAAGAATCTGCATGCTTCAGGATTTCGCCCACTTAAGAATGACTACCTGCTGGGACAGGAGACATTACGACTACGGATTGACCACCCAAAACCAGAGAGAAAGAGGTTAAGAATATCCACCTCCTTGAATACAGTACAAAACATCCTGGCAATGACTTTATCTGTCTACAACAGCAGACTTGTTTTGAAGGATGTGGGCAAGAGGACGTTTTTCTGAGTACGTGACCAGAAGGGGACTCATCAGTGTGGGGAGGTTGGTGTGTACGTGCACATGTATACGGAGGGAAGAACTGTCTCTCTGGGTAGAATGGTGCCTGGAAATTTGTATTTAAGAATGAGAAATGCCAGGCCACCCCACCACTCACCTCAAACACATGGCCTGGATGAACCCAGAGAATTCTCTCCTGATCCCAAGTCTCTTGAGCATCTCTCTCAACCACTCAGAGCAAACTGTGCCGGACTCGCATCTCACACACCAGCGGCTTTCGGTGACAAGAAGGTTCTGCACGTCATTGTGTGCGTACTCAGTCGTTTTAGTCGTGCCCGACTTTTTGCGACCCCAGGGACTCCAGCCCACCAGGCTCCTCTGTCTGTGGAATTCTCCAGGCAAGAATACTGGGGCAGTGGCCACTCCCACCCCCAGGGGATTTTCCCGACCCAGGGATCGAATTCGGGTCTCCTGCACTGCAGGCGGGTTCTTTACCCACTGAGCCACCAGGGAAGCCCTTGCTTCAGGCTATTTCCAGGTCACAGTCCTGATCTCTTATGTTCTTTATAGGCAGCAGCCTTGTTTGCTTTCAAGGGTGAAGAAAGCTGGCATTACTTCAATGATACACTAAGCTTTTCAGCCACACTTGGCCTCCTGAAGACTTCTGAACATGGATGTGTTCAACAGCACTTTTTTCAGGGTGGGTCAACACAGTTCACGAACTATCTCAGCCAGGCCACTCTCACCAAGCTCCTGGCGAGAATGGCCGGGTCAGCAGTGATGGTCATCTGGCTATCTCAGCAGCTTTAGGTCCCAAACGCTCTCTTTGACTGTGCTAGGCAGAAAACGACTTTGAAATGAATTTTTAAAAAGAGCTCGTTTTTACAAGATAAGCTCCAATGAAATGATGTTTCCTACTCAACATTTAGTCAACAAGGATGTGCCAAGAACACAGAAGCCAATCAAGCTGGCAATCTCGGATCCAGGTGACAACACTTAAAGGTGGGTTTCCCTGTTAAATCTATCCACTCGTGCACTCAAAAATCATTTACTCTGTGCCTCCCGTGTGTGACGCAGGGCACCAGGCACAGGGGATACAAAGACAACACAGGCAAGGAGGGCGCTGCTGGGGTTCAGAGGTCAGCAAGTCCCAACCCCACCACGGCGCAGAGTCCTAGAACTCGTGTGCTCTGACCCCTTGGCCCCTAAAATGGGGACACAGCAGTTATCCTCCTGAGCTCTCGTGAGGAGGCCACGAGATAATGCAAACAAAGTGGGAACCCCATCATAATCAGGTCCAACGACAAAGACTTACAATTTACGAGGAAAAGAGACTCGTTAAACTCAAAATGGATGATTAACCAGTCTGACCCAAGTGATGCCGGAAAGAATTATTTTAGTGGATGATAACTGAAGATAAACACATGCAAATTCAAATAATAATGGGTCCCAGATAAGCCTTCCAAGAGGCTAACTCATTCTCTGCTCAGCTTCTGGGATGACGAGCCCTCAGGGAATTAACGTGAGCGTGTGTTGCAAGCCCAGCAGCGGAGGGGGACAGAGACCTGCTCCAGCCCTCTAACTTTGAGAGAAAACAGACCAGCTCGTCAATGGCCCAGCGAGAAGCCCCAGTATGCTCTGCCCTGGAGAGGCCTGAATACTCGGACGGGGTAAAGGTCAGGATACCATACACGCTTCGTTATCCAGAGTGCCACAGGGGGAAAGAGCTCGGAATGGCTGCATCCTTCAGTCAAAAGAGTCATCACACAACCAGAAGCAGGTTTGGGGTAGGATTTAGGGAAAGTCACGTGACCAAACCATACCCACACCCCCAAGATTACGTGTACATGGGAAAAATGGAAGTAAAATCCTGCCTACCCAAGGGAACCATACGCAAGTCAAGTGAGGAGACGCATGTGGGACCCTTTTCACACTGAGTGCCACAGGTGATGAACTGTGCTCACCTTTTCCCTTGACCTCAGGAGCTACAGTGACTCGGGCATGGGGCAGGCCTCAGGCCATTTGTCCTGTGAGGCCACAATGTGGCTGGAAAGCTCTGAAAAGTTGACAGCCTGCTCTTTGCAAACTTTTAAGAAGAAAGGAGGGCTTCCCAGGTGGTGGTTAGTGGTAAAGAACCCACTTGCCAATGTAGGAGACCTAAGAACCATAGGTTGGATCCCTGGGTTGGGAAGACCCCCTGGAGGAGGGCATGGCAACCCACTCCAGCATGGCAACCCACTGGAGAATCCCCATGGACAGAGGAGCCTGGTGGGCTAGAGTCCATGGGGTTGCAAAGAGTCGGACATCTCTGAAGCGACTTAGCATGCACACAAGAAGAAAGGCAGTGTTGAAGCTTATCAGTTTGCTAATCTGCGGTGCTTGGTTACTGCTAAACTAGCCAGCAGGGCAGACTGATACATTAGGACATGGTCAGTTTTTCTCAGGATTGAACTTCCCTTTCAGAGGCAGTGCTTCCTCTTGAGATCCCAACACCACAGAATTCTCATTTGCAACATTTGCAAAGCAATTTCACATTCTGCAGTGAGTTCCAGATAATCTTAGAACTTACTAGAGAGGAACAAAGGGTTGAGCTGGAGCAAAGTGTTTTAAAAAATGTATGTGTTTTATAATTCTAGGCTTGAGTGAGATCAGTAAGAAGCCACAGGGAAAGCATATTAGTCCTCAGTTAAAGAAATAAGAGGTAAATCACGAATTTGAAGTAAACTGAAATTTCAAAATCCATTTTCTAAATAAAAACCATGCCTGGCTGGAGATTGGAGATGCTTCACGACAGACCCATTTAACCATCCGGAAATACTTCCTCTGTTCAATTTTTGGAAGAGTTAAAGACAGACATAAAAAAAGACAGCTTTCTCTCAAAAAGAACTTGCTATGTATAGTCTTTTGTAAAAAATAGCTAAAGTCAAACCCACAATTCAGGTTCAAGTTCTAACAATATAATGTTAGGCAAGCCATCTAACCTTGGTGTTCTTTTTCTCTTGTTACATAATTAGCGCTTAAAAGATAATAAAAGCTATAGGTCCAAGTTCCAAAAACTGAAGCGGAAATGTTCGGTCTGGGGTCCATCACTGCTGCTAAGCTGGGTAATCTGAAAAGCCTTCTTCAAAGCTAAATGAGTCTGACCACCAAACACGGGCACACAACTGGCATTCAACCACCGGGTGAAAATCACACCTGACCGAGGAAGGCAAACTAGGTGATCCATCAATTTCTCTTCCTGAAGTCGTTTTTATAATTTGTGGAAACTGTCCCAGACTGCCTGATGATTACGAAATGGAAGTTTGTTACGTTTGAACTAAAGCATTTAGACGCAACACGGTGAACCGGGCCTACTGGGCTGGTCAAGCTCGAGGAGCACCTGAAGGAAGGGACGAGATGGCGCAATTCTTCCTGTGTGGCTGCCAGGACCAGATTAGCTCCGCAAGCACCATGGGCACCACCACACGGAACGTGAAAACAAAACCAACGAACCCCACAACGCTAACTCGTACAGTAAGTGCAGGTCAAGTTCAACCAACGAACCCCGCAGCGCTCACCCGTAAAGTAAGTGCAGGCCAAGTCCAACCAACCCGTTTTCCTCACTTCCTCACAGGCTGTATGGATGTACTTTTTGAAATCAAAGCATTTTCTGAACATTTCTGGTGCTCCTGCCTTTCTGGTGTCCTAAAGATACATGCTTAATCTGGCTACTTAGGGCAACTACACAAAAAGGGGGGCTCTTGAAAGATACTCTTCATGAAGTGAGAGTGGAGTCAACCGGTCACCCTTAACATACTGTCCACAGAACAAACAAGGACTCCTCTGGCAAGAGCTTCTTTTGATGATAACCTAAGACTCAGTCAAACCTTCCCCTCCTCCACAATGCACATTCTTCCCATGAAGAGAATTATTCGAAGCACAGCTCCCTCTGGGCGGAGACACTCTGAGCAGAGGCCCTCTCACTGGAACGCACCTGAGTCGTTCACGCTGCTGTTCCTCTTGGCGTAGGCGCTCCGGACCACCTGCTCGTAAACCTGCGCGCCGATGGTCCGCATGTTGTCCCGGAGGAGGATGCCCTGGGCCTGCATCATGAAGAGGTAGGTGTTCACTGCGGAAACAGAAGGGGACGGAAAAGGGGCTAGGTCAGAAGCAGTCGGTAACAGAAAACGCACCAAAAAACCACATTACTCTGAGTTTCTCTCCTTTTCCCCCTTTTCTTTCTGAAACGTCTTTAGGCGCTAAGGTTCTACAAGGCTGTAACTTCTCTTTTCCGTACTGGGTTTTAACTTTTGGGGGCACTGATCTTCCTTGGGTAGCTAGTAGGACTTAGGGGAATATCTATCCATATTCAACAGCTTAAAAAAATTATATTCTACCTGATCTTCAAATACCCAAGCAGTATTCTAGCCCTGATATGATCAGAAAGACCTTTTGGATCAATTAAAACATTTTTTTAATGTTTTATTTATTTTTTATTTTTTTCCATCTCAGGTGTACATGAGTTCCCAATTTTGAACTGCCCCCCCACCACCTCCCACCCCATATCAACTCCCTGGATCATCCCCGTGCACCAGTCCCAAGCATCCTGTATCCTGTATTGAATATAGACTGACGATTTGTTTCTTACATGATAGTATACATGTTTCAGTGCCATTCTCCCAAATCTTCCCCCCCTCTCCCTCTCCCTCAAAGTCCAAAAGTCCATTCTATGCATCTGTGTCTCTTTTGCTGTCTCGCATACAAGGTTATCATCACCATGTTTCTAGATTCCATATATATGAGTTAGTATACTGTATTGGTGCTTTTCTTTCTAGCTTACTTCACTCTGTATAATTGGCTCCAGTTTCATCCATCTCATTAGAACTGATTCAAATGTATTCTTTTTAATGGCTGAGTAATACTCCATCGTGTATATGTACCACAGCTTTCTTATCCATTCATCTGTTGATGGACACAATTAAAACATTTTGAAAAAGATCTCTGGTCTTTTTAAATTCACATTCTCAGATTCACTGGTTATCCTCAGAGAAAGGAAGCCACCAACTGCCCTGCCTTCTGGAATCACTTAGATGTAGGTCTGGTACTGGCTACCTTTTAAAAGCAGTGATGAAGGTGCCAGCTACGTTTTTGTTTTTGTTTTTTTTCCCCCCACTATTTGGAGAGAAAGATGATGAAAGAAAGCTAGCAGTCCTCACTATCCATCCGCCTCAGCCTCAAAGTTGACAGCAATGGAAAGGGAGCAAGTGGCTTGATCCGGGTTGTCAATTAAAACAGATTCCCTTCAAGATACACAGAAACATCCAACCATTATGTTGTGCACCTGAAACTAAAGCAATGTTATATGCAAGTTATAGCTCAATAAAAACAAAACAAAGCAAGCAAAAAAGTATACTCAGCAGATTAACTGCCCAGTCACCATCATCTTTGGAAAGTGATCTCCCCTCGGGTTTTCCTGAAGTCTCTCTACAGCGTGAAATTAGCCCATCTCTAGTACAATTCCTGTATTCCGTCTGCAATCTCAAATGCTCTGTATTTGAAAGTAACCGTAAGGTTTATAAGCATAGCTTCTTCACCAGCCACTCTAATCCGCTCACATTTCCCTCACTGTGAGAGGGGCTGTCTGAGGGGACATGCTTCTAAGTCTGGACTTTGGCGTGTGCTACGGCTCGTCTGGACACTTGGCTGACCTCCAACCAGGCTCCAGGCAGGAACGCAGCAGACAGCCCCGGCCTCTCCTCCAGACTCAGTCCACACGGCCTCGGGCGGTCCCGGCTCTTCAGCTGGACGTGTTTTGTGGACACTGTCTCATTATTATCACAGTGTCCCGCACATAATGGGCAGTAAATAAGGACTAAGTGGATGAAGCTTAGAAGTCAATTTATTTCCAGCTACCGTGGCTGGTGCTTGTGCTGGCGATGGGAGGTGGGGCAGGGACAAGTCAACTGGCACAACGCTTAATGTGGAAAACCCCCAAGTGGCCCACATTACTCGGGAACATAAAAGCTTTCAGATCTTCTCTAAGGTAAACCCAGAGCTGTCAAATAATTAACAAGAGAAGTCAATGTTCAGAAATGAGGGAGCAGTTTCAGATGAGGCCTGGCAGTGACTAGAAAACAAGGGCATGCTTAACTCTTGGCGTGGCCAGAGATCAGACACAGTGTTAACCCTCTGGTAGCATAAAAAAGTTTCCAGGGAGGAGGCGGCGGGGGAGGAACAGCTTCAAATCCTTAAAGAAAGTATAGTGCTGTGAAGCTTCAGAAAACAAGAGCCAGTGCCTCACTTTCTATTTACGACAGAGAGCAGCTTGCCTGGCCACAGTAGGCAGGCAGTTAAACCTAAGGTTTAAACTTCATCCAGTACCGTATTTCTCATGTGGTTCTCCAGTAATATATATATATTTTTCATCACTTAGGCTATATATTATGTATATGATACATATTACACCAAATCTTCCTTCCATCCCCAGCATACTGTTAAACCAGCTGTCTTCAATAATATAAAGACAAATATTGATTGAACACTGTGTGTAAAGCTGTCAGGCACTGAAAAAAATACTACCTCTTTTCCCCCAAATTTCATCTTCTCTGAGCTTTTTATCCTCTCCACTGTAAAGGATACTATTGTTAGCCCCTCTAAAAAACTCTAGACCTACGACTGATCCATGCTGGTGTATGGCAGAAAACAATATCGTAATTATTCTTCAATTAAAAATAAATAAATGAGGGGAAAAAAAACAACTCCCTCCCTATCTTAGTTCTGTACAATTCCCCTAGGGCTGTTCTCAAACCTTTCCCTTCCTATCGCCTGGAGAGCCCATTCCTACACCTCCCACCCATCCCCAGACCCTAATTCCCTAAGTCTGACTGGCGCCCATGAATGTGCACTTGTAACAAGCTCACGTGACACCCACGTGGCTGGGCAGAGGAGCACGTTTCCAGAATCACCGCTCTAGGTGGGGAACTTCGGCTACAGAATCAGTAATACTGAGTAACACATACTGAGCACTTAATTCTTCAATCACTTAATCCTCATAACCTAAGAGGCAAGTAATACTATCCAACCCAGGGTTGACTTCTAGGCTTCGGTTTCTCCACCTTGCTTCTCCAAGGTCACTGAGGGATAGATCTGAACCAGGTCTAAACCGCTAAGCTTAAGAACTTGCTCATCCATGTTCTAGCTGCCTGTCCTTCAGAGATTTCACACCCACATGACTTAAACGTATTGCTCGTAAGAAGATGGCGCTCAAGTCTTTATCTCCTACACAAAGCTGCTGGGCGGGTCTTTCCTAATTACAGACATACCCACACAGCTCCGCCTCAAAAGCCTTCTGCATCTCTGGCCTTCGTGCCTGGGCTTCTGGGGATCCGCAGGGCTTCTGCTCTCCCTGCTGCCGTGCAAATCCCATTCATCCTTCAGACCCCAGGGTAGCCACTTCTCCAGTCTTCCCCTTCTAGGATTTCTGTGATATTCAAAAACGTGCCTTTTGTTTATATTTTGCCTTAGTTTGCTAACAACTGTCTCATGTGTTCATCTTGTCATTCAATTAACAAATTACACAAACCACATATTATTAATGCTTTTTTGTAAACTCTCCACAGGAATTAGCAAAAGGCTGGGAAAAAAAAAAAAAAAGCCCGAGGAAGCAAATTTTTGCCAAAGAAAATAATCACAGATTCATAGATGGGTTGGATGGGATTTTAAAGAACACTTTTCAATACCTCCTCAGACACCACCATCCAAAAACTGTGCCTTCCGAGAATGCAGTCTGTACAGTAAAGCCGTCTTCAGAAAAAACTCTACCTTGGGTTGGGTCCAAAATGTTTTCCAGCCGCTTTTAAGCGCTGGTTCTCATCCTTCCCCCTGACGGAAGAGTCAAGTTCCTCCCCTACCCTTCAGATATCGGAAAACAGACATTGTCAACCACGCTCACACCCACCCCGCCTAACCTGCAACCTCATGCTAAACAGCCCCGCTTCCTCTGTTAACCACCCTACGCCCTCTTCCTGGAATCACCATGGTTTCACTCACTATCCCAGGCTGCTCGGGATTTCAGCCCAGGAGTCCACACTTGACAAAGAGTGTGGCCCATGCCGATAGTGGGCTGGGTGCCGTCTGATGAGCCCAGAGCCATCTGTTACCAAAGCGCTGTCAACAACTCGAGCCCCCTCTTGGAGATACAAATACGCAACAGCTCAGGGCCAAAGAAATCCTAGGATAGAGACGCTGAATCACCTAATCCACCATTGCCCAGGGCAGCCCCCTTGCCCTGTGATACATGCTAAAATAACATTTACTACAAATTCAGGCTTACTTGTAGCTTTTTTACACTTTCATGAGAAATGGTTAAGTACTGTCCTGCCCCCGCTTCTAGATTGAGGTATCTCCTGTGGTCATAACTCAGCTGAGAGAAATAAGCCCCTTTCAGGTTTACATCATCGGAAATTTCCATCCAGGTGCCCTTGGAGGCAGCCGTGGGCCACAGCTTTAACTGGAGAGCTTCCGGGAACACAGCAGGGGGCACCCTAACAGAAAGGCATCCTCTCCTCCCTCCGACAAGGTTCCAGGCGGCCTCCTCGTCCTTAGGAGTCGGGGAACACCGTTTTCACTTGACCACACAGGTTAATAAATGACTCTGACTCATAAAAAATTCCTCATTAGATAATGAAATCTGACATTTCGGCTTAAAAGCAAAATAAATGGACACACTGAACCCAAGAAGAACTGACACAATTAGAGGAGTCTATATACTGGAGTCTATATCCTTAAAGAGCTCATAATTTTAACCTAAATGTGTATCGGTAATGTTTGTTACATCTGGCTGGGTAAGGTAAACAGAATTAAGAAAGCCATCCCTTTCTTGACTACCCTTTAAAATCGGTCTTAATGCCAACACCCAACACGTGTGTGTGTGTGCACACTCTGCCCCCCAGTCCTTTCCGGCTTTATTCTTTTATTTAACATATGACACTTTTTCTTAATCTGTCGTGTTATCTCCCTCTAGAAGGTGAGCTCGGTGAGGGCAGGATCTGTGCCGCTGGTGGCTGGAACAGTGTGTCTGGAACACAGTGGATGCTCGGTAAGTACTTGAATACATGAATATCTAAGTGGGGACAACGAACAGTGGAGCCTTCTGAACCCAGCCGTGCATGGATAGGGGATTTCAAGCTTTTCTCTTGTGATTAGCTCCCTACTCCACTATGAGAGGAACTCAAAATGTTTTGAGTTAACCAGCTTCGTTATATGAACCTGTTCACGAAAAGTTGAGCAATTCCTTTGTACCAACTGAGCAGAGCTGCCAAACAGATAACATTCTCCCTAAAAATGTTCTCTGGTACTCTCGCTCCTGGTAGCTCAGCTGGTAAAGAATCCGCCTGCAATGCAGGAGACCCCGGTTCAATTCCTGGGTCAGGAAGATCCCCTGGGGAAGGGATAGGCTACCCACTCCAGTATTCTTGGGCTTCCCTGGTGGCTCAGCGGGTAAAGAATCTGCCTGCAATGTGGGAGACCTGGGTTCAATCCCTGGGTTGGGAAGAACCCTGGAGAAGGGAACGGCTACCCACGCCAGTAATCTGGCCCCAGAATTTCAAGGACTGTATAGCAAAGAGTCAGACACAACAGAGACTTTTGCTTNTGCCTGCAATGTGGGAGACCTGGGTTCAATCCCTGGGTTGGGAAGAACCCTGGAGAAGGGAACGGCTACCCACGCCAGTAATCTGGCCCCAGAATTTCAAGGACTGTATAGCAAAGAGTCAGACACAACAGAGACTTTTGCTTACGCTTGGTCCCCACTAAGCTGCTTGGTTTTGTAATGTTCCTTAACATACTGCACAGGTGTAGTCAAAACCTTGTACCGCATTATTTGTAATAGGACGACATCAGAGAAAAACTGAATGTCCACCCAGAGTAGACTGCTTGAATTACTGCACTTGCACACGCATGAAGTACCATGAGGCTAATACCAAAGAATGAGGAGCCAGTCAAAACACTCCAAACTGGAAAAGAACCCAGAAGTTCACCTATAATAGAACAGATTAAAATGTGTAGCCTGTTGGAATACGACACAGCCACTGGTGCTGCTGAGTCGCTTCAGTCATGTCCAACTTTGTGAGACCCCAGAGATGGCAGCCCACCAGGCTCCCCCGTCCCTGGGATTCTCCAGACAAGAACACTGGAGTGG
>SJYA01006544.1:0-20935 GCA_006410615.1 Neotragus moschatus
TGACCTGCATATAGGTTTCTCAAGAGGCAGGTCAGGTGGTCTGGTATTCCCATCTCTCTCAGAATTTTTGACAGTTTATCTTGATCCACACAGTCAAAGGCTTTGGCAGATAAAGCAGAAATAGATGTTTTTCTAAACTCTCTTGCTTTTTCCATGATCCAGAGGATGTTGGTTTGGATTACTGTGATATTGAATGGTTTGCCTTGGAAATGAATAGAGATCATCTTGTTGTTTTTGAGATTGTATCCAAGTACTGCATTTCGGACTCTTTTGTTGACCACGATGGCTACTCCATTTCTTCTAAGGGATTCCTGCCCATAGTAGTGGATATAATGGTCATCTGAGTTAAATTCACCCATTCCAGTCCATTTTAGTTCACTGANATCATCTTGTTGTTTTTGAGATTGTATCCAAGTACTGCATTTCGGACTCTTTTGTTGACCACGATGGCTACTCCATTTCTTCTAAGGGATTCCTGCCCATAGTAGTGGATATAATGGTCATCTGAGTTAAATTCACCCATTCCAGTCCATTTTAGTTCACTGATTCCTACAACGTCGACGTTCACTCTTGCCATCTCCTGTTTGACCACTTCCAATTTGCCTTGATTCACGGACCTGACATTCCAGCTTCCTATGCAATATTGCTCTTTTCAGCATTGGATCTTGCTTCTATCACCAGTCAGATCCACAGCTGGTTATTGTTTTTGCTTTGGCTGCATCCCTTCCTTCTTTCTGGAGTTATTTCTCCACTGATCTCCAGTAGCATATTTGGCACCTACCAACCTGGGGAGTTCCTCTTTCACTATCCTATCATTTTGCCTTTTCATACTGTTCATGGGGTTCTCAAGGCAAGAATACTTCTCCAGTGGACCACATTCTCTCAGACCTCTCCACCATGACCTGCCCGTCCTGGGTGGCCCAACAGTGCATGGCTTAGTTTCACTGAGTTAGACAAGGCAGTGGTCCATGTGATCAGATTGGCTAGTTTTATGTAATTATGGATTCAGTGATATGGTTTCTGTGATTACGGTTTTTGCCCTCTGAAGCCCTCTCGCAACACCTACCATCTTACTTGGGTTTCTCTTATCTTGGACGTGCAATATTCTCCTCAGGGCCACCCCTCCTGACCTTGAACGTGGAGTAGCTCTTCTCGGCCCTCCTGCCCCCACGCAGCCACTGCTCCTTGGACATGGGGCAGCCCTTCTTGGCCCCCGCCCTGACCTCGGGCATGGGGTAGCTCCTCTAGGCTGCTTCTGTGCCGTCACAATTTCCTACAGGCAGCTCCAAATTACAGAAATGGAAACATGAATTTCAGTGGACCCTTAGCCATCTCTTCCACACATTTCCTTTTTTTTTAACTGTTTTACAATAGCCCGATGACGGAAGTACTATTTATTATCCCCATTTTACAGATAGGACAATTGAGGCTTAGACTTGTCCCAAAACAATATGATTCTAATTTGAGATTTACACTCATGTGCCTCTGATTCCATATTCCATTCTACACTTAATTGTAGCCAAAAGACTGAGAAGTGATTGATAGCCCATTCTAAACCATTAGACCTTTGTTTCTCAAGTGAAAGTGATTTTGTTCCCAAGATACAGGAGAATATTTGGCAATGTCTGTAGAATTTTTTGGGGTGAGTGGGGGTTAGATATTACTGGTGTCTAGTAGGTAGAGGTCAGGTATGCTGCTCAACATCTTAGAGGGTATTGATATGAAACCTCCCCCACTCACAGCATACACACACAAAACAAAAACTTGTTAGGCTCAAAATGTCACTAGTGCCAGAATTCTGTACCAGACTGTATACTACCCATGATGAGGTAGGTCAGGTGTAGATAAGACATGATTGGAAAAGATTAGGAATAGCTGCTGTGAGGTATAAGCTATAATTCATTATGAAATGGAGAAGGCAATGGCACCCAACTCCACTACTCTTGTCTGGAAACTCCCATGGATGGAGGAGCCTGGTAGGCTGCAGTCCATGGGGTCGCTAAGGGTCGGACACGACTGAGGGACTTCACTTTCACTTTTCACTTTCAAGCATTGAAAAAGGAAATGGCAACCCACTCCATTGTTCTTGCCTGGAGAATCCCAGGGACAGGGGAGCCTGGTGGGCTGCTGTCTATGCGGTTGCACAGAGTCGGACACGACTGAAGCAAGCGACTTAGCAGCAGCAGCAGTATTATAAAAGGTTATGAAGGGGGACTTCCTTGGTGGTCCAGTGGTTAAGACTCTGAGCTCAAGGGAGGCCCAGATTCAATGCCTGATCAGAGAATTAGAGCTTGAATACCACAACTAAGACTCTGCAGCTAAAATAAAACAAAAAAGAGATATGGAGGATTGGCAAACCCCAGAAATATGCTGGTGGCTGTCAAATGCAGAAGAATGTAGGTGGGTCTACCATTTTTCTATTAGCTACTTGACTAAATGACAACAACTTGGCATTTCTGGGACCTGATAATACTTTTAAAGAAGTAAGTGATCTCTGTACTTTACTGGGTGAAAATACTATCTTTTAAACCATTTTATTTCTGAATTCAGGGAGACCAGACTCGTCCTTTTATCGTATCCAGTCCTACAAATGGGGCCAAAACCATTGCAGAAGGTTGGCTCTCTCCAAACCCCTATGACCTGAATTATGGGGATGTACATTTTTATGATTATGGGAGTGACTGCTGGAATTGGAGAACTTTCCCCAAAGCTCGATTTGTATCTGAGTATGGATATCAGTCCTGGCCTTCCTTCAGTACATTAGAAAAGGTAAGCCATCTTTGATTTCCCAGGGATTCAGAATTGTAGACTGTGGGCATATGTTACTTCGTCACCATGGTTCAGAAAGTCAAATGAAATCTACTTCTTAAGAAGATAATAGAAAAGAACTTTTTAATCCTTAACTTTTGGGGCACTAAACTGTTATAGTCCTCATTTTGTAGATTAGAACTTTTCCATATTGCTTTTATTTACATTCTTTCAAGAGCATTTAAAAATTAAGTGGGAAGCCAGTGATTACTTAAGCCTTATTTGTTATGTGAAATATGCGAAAATTACTTTTACTTACTACTTTCTATGTGTCCTACAACTGTTTTTATCATCTATGGATACTCAGAACTGGGTAGTTTGCTATAGTAAGAGAAATGAGTGAATAAACCTTTGTCTGATGTTATTATGTTGTAGCATTCCTTATTTTTTTTCCAATGACAGAAATTTTTTTTATATATAAAAACAAAATCAACCGCCCCCCAAAGAACCCCCTAAGAAACAAAAAATCAAATTAAATAAAAAAGTTAACAGTGAATACACCTAGCAAATATTTGTATGTGAAACTAAATACTGTGTCTGTTAATGCAGCAAAAACCTCAAACAATATACAAGTGTTCTGGGGGTGTGGAAGGAGGCCCAAGTTCAAGCTCTGTGGGGTTTGGGGAGAAAAGATGGGGTGAGAGGGGAAATCAATTTTTCTTAATTCTGTCCGTATAAATATATTTATAAAGACCAAAAAAAGAAAAGGGAGCTTGGAATGGTAAGGGAAATAGGAGAATAGGGGAGTATGGGACCCTCCCAATTCTACCTGATCAAAAAATATGAATTAATTTCATGGTGAGAGAAGAGATAAAAAATGATAGAAGAGGATAGGAAAGAGAGGGAAGCAGACATGGGCCAACGAGGTAAGGGAGGGACCCTTGGCAGAGGAGCGAGAAAAAGTCCAGTCTGGTGTGTCTGTTTCCATCTTCATTCCCACTGTCTTAGGCTCCAGTTCAGTGTCTGTCTGTGGACCTCATCTTACTTTCTGCTCCTGTCTGTGGTCTGACAGGGCCCCTTGACCCCTCCACCTTGCTCCGACCCCTGCCATGCTGGTCCCTTCTCCTCTCCATTTATTGGGATCTGGCTTGCTCCAGAATCCTCAGGTCATAGTTCTTTTTGGCCACTCTAAGTCTGTTGAAGTGAAGGGAGGCATTCTGGGCCACCAGGGGGCTGGGGAACACAGCCACGATGCTGTACAAGGCAGTGAGGTCCGGATGGCAGCTGTTCTCAGCAGTCTCACCATTGTCCCCACTCCCTCCACCCCATGGTAATGTAAGTTTCCATGTTTGAAATAATTAGAATTCCATCACCTCCACTAGCTTTGTTTGTAGTGATGCTTCCTAAAGCCCATTTGATTTCTCACTCCAAGATGTCCGTCTCTAGGTGAGTCATCACACCATTGTGGTTATCTGGGTCATTAAGATCTTTTTTATATACTTCTGTGTATTCTTGCCATCTCTTCTTAATATCTTCTGCTTCTGTTAGGTCCACACCATTTCTGTCCTTTACTGTGCCCATCTTTGCATGAAAAAATTTGATGCTGTGAAAGTGCTGCACTCAATATGCCAGCAAATTTGAAAAACTCAGTAGTGGCCACAGGACTGGAAAAGGTCAGTTTTCATTACAATCTCAAAGAAGGGCAATGCCAAACAATGTTCAAACTACCACCCAATTGCACTCATTTCACACTCTAGCAAAGTAATGCTCAAAATTCTCCAAGCCAGGCTTCCACAGTCTGTGAACCGTGAACTTCCAGATGTTCAAGCTGGATTTAGAAAAGGCAGAGGAACCAGAGATCAAATTGCCAACATCCACTGAATCATTGGAAAAGCAAGAGAATTCCAGAAAAACATCTATTTCTGCTTTATTGACTACACCAAAGCCTTTGTGTGGATCACAACAGACTGAAAACTTCTGAAAGAGATGGGAATACCAGATCACCTTACCTGCCTCCTGAAAAACGTGTATGCAGGTCAAGAAATAACAGTTAGAACTGGACATGAAACAACAGACTGGTTCCAAATCGGGAAAGGAATACGTCAAGGCTGTATATTATCATCCTGCTTATTTAGCTTATATATAGAGTACATCATGTGAAATGCCAGGCTGGATGAAGCACAAGCTGGAATCAAGATTGCCAGGAGAAATATCAATAACTTCAGATATGCAGATGACACCACTCTTATGGCAGAAAGTGAAGAGGAACTCAAAAGCCTCTTGATGAAAGTGAAAGAGAAGAGTGAAAAAGTTGGCTTAAAAATCAACATTCAGAAAACTAAGATCATGGCATCAGGTTTCATCAATTCATGGCGAATAGATGGGGAAACAATGGAAACAGTGGGAGACCTTATTTTGGGGGGCTCCAAAATCACTGCAGATGGTGATTGCAACTATGAAATTAAAAGATACTTGCTCCTTAGAAGAAAAGCTATGACCAACCTAGACAGCCTATTACAAAGCAGAGACATTACTCTGCCAACAAAGGTCTGTCTAGTCAAAGCTATGGTTTTTCCAGTAGTTATGTATGCATGTGAGAGTTGGACTATAAAGGAAGCTGAGTGCCAAAGAATTGAGGCTTTTGAACTGTGGTGTTGGAGAAGACTGTTTTTTTTTTTTTTAATTTAAATTTATTTATTTAATTGGAGGCTAATTACTTTACAATATTGTATTGTTTTTTGCCATACATCAACATGAATCTGCCACGGGTGAGAGTCCCTTGGACTGCAAGGAGATCAGATCAGATCAGTTCAGTTGCTCAGTCATGTCCAGTCTTCACGACCCATGGGTCATCAAATCAGTCAATCCTAAAGGAAATCAGTCCTGAATATTCATTGGAAGGACTGATGCTGAAGCTCCAATACTTTGGCCACCTGATGCGAAGAACTGACTCATTGGAAAAGACCCTGATGCTGGGAAATATTGAAGGCAGAAGGAGAAGGGGACGACTGAGGATGAGATGGTTGGATGGCATTACTGACTCTATGGGCATGAGTCTGAGCAAGCTCCGGGAGTTGGTGATGGACCGGGAGGCCTGCTGTGCTGCAGTCCGTGGGTTTGCAAAGAGCTGGCCACGACTGAGCGGCTGAACTGAACTTGCATGAAATATTCCCTTGGTATCTCTAATTCTCTTGAAGAGTTCTCTAGTCTTTTCCAGTCTATTTTTTCCTCAGTTTGTTTGCATTGATCACTCTGGAAGGCTATCTTATCTCTCCTCACTGTTCTTTGGAACTCTGCATTCAGATGGAGCTATTTTTCCTTTTCTCCTTTGCCTTTCACTTCTCTTCTTTTCTTAGCTATCTGTAAGGCCTCCTCAGACAACCATTTTACGTTTTTGCATTTCTTTTTCTTGGGGATGGTTTTGATCATGGCCAAAAGACACCAAAAGAGTGTCTAACAGGCTATTTAATGGCAAAGGGCTCCCGGCTGGAGTTGCTGGACCCGAACGAGGCAGATTGAGGAAGTCCGCACCCAGACCGTGTTGGGGGTGGTTTTTATACGTTCGTTGCGAGGGATGGTCGGGCTAGATGGACGGGGGTTCGGATAGGTCGCCAGGCCGAGGCATCGCGGGCTGACAGGTCCTTCTATGTGGCTGGGGTGGGGCAGCTTTAGCTGGTGAAGTGTGCTGTCATTGGTCCCCGGGATTTGGGAGGCTCCTTCCATTAGGGACTTTCCCAGCTGGTGGGAGGGAGAAGAGGAGCGGCCCATCACGGCCCCCGGGGTCCGGCCTTATAGCCTCCTGTATAGTGTTATGAACCTCCATCCATAGTTCTTCAGGCACTCTATCAGATCTAATCCTGTTTTTTGTAATAAACTGATCAGCACTTGTGTATTAGAACGTCTATACTTGTATTTAGCTTTGAACAGATCACTCATTCTTTTTGAATTTCAGTGTTCTCCTCTGTAAATTGGGGTTAACAGTAGTAGATAGTTCAAGGAGTGTTTGTTTTTTTGTGTGTGCGCACGTTCAGATATGCATGTGTGCCATGGGATTGTGTATACACACTAAATTAATACACTGAAACACAGCACAGTTCTTGACACATAGCGATGAGCTCTTAAAATGTAAGCTATTGTTATTATTCATATAGCCACATGGTTTAAATGAAAGTTGAAGCTAGACTACACAAACTAGCTTTGGATCTTGGGCAAGTAACTTAATCTTTCTGTGCCTGGTTTTCTCATTCTGTAAAACAGGGTGATAATAGTACTTAACTCATAGGGCTGTTATGATGATTAAGTGAGTTAATATTTTGAAAGCAATTAGAGGCTTATCTGACACTTCTGCCCTAGATGTAGACCCTGAATATACAGTAGAATCACTCTCAGATGTTTTTCTTTGGCTTGTTTCATTTTTAAAAAACTAACGCCTGGCCTATACCCCCCCAAACTTGGGTTCACTTGTTCTAAGGTGTCATGTGAGCTTTTCTTTCCTTATTTTAACTCTCCTAGGGTTCTGATGTGCAGCTAGGATTGAGAACCGCTACTCTGGATATTCACTGAATAAGTAACTACTTATCCACCATGTGCTCAGAACTTTAGAATATCAGTCAGATAGATCGATCAGTCCTCCAGGCAGTATTCCCCACCTCCATCCCAGTGGAGCCTCAAGGTGAAGGCAGCCTCTGGGAGAGGCAGAGGCACTGTGCTAAGCTGAGCCCGGATTCCTGACCCACAGAAACTGAGAGAGTAAAGGCTTGCTTTTTGGCTGTAGCATCGTTACAGCTGAAATTTGTAAGAATTTCAAAGCATAGCCACCAGAAGGTAGAAAGCTTCAGATTATTCAGATTATTAGCAGTCAGAGGGCTGAAAGGCCTGGAGAAATTTCCGACTTTGAAAAGAAGGAAGTATAAAAAGAAGGAAAAGCTACCGCTGGTAAAGGCTTGTGCATCTCAAATGGGTACAGGATGACTGTAAATACTAATACCTCTTCTCAAATAAGCAATAGGAGTAATCAGTGTTCTCTGTCTGGTGGTAACATTTTCCAAAAGTTAATTCAATTTGGAGAAACACCCTCCTTAAGTATGGCCAGTGTACATTGCGTGTATTTTGGTATAAAGAAATTCCTAAGGAATAACTGTTTCCTTTTTAAGTGGATTGGTCTGTGCATTGCATGATCACTGGGCATCATAAGTCATTTGATGAACGGGGATTGTTAAGTGTTCTAATTCTCAGGGTTTTTTTCAGGCTGGAGCAGAACATGTGTTTTCAGTCTCTGTGTAGCTTGGATTAAAATTAAACTCTGATGTTTTCAGATGTAGCCAGCAGTTATCTTACATCTTTGTCACACGCTAACAGTTCATTAAATCACAGGCCTAGAAGCCAGAACTATTGCTTTTTTTTTCCGTAAAAGGTACACTACTAATGTGTGGTATTTGTTTTTGTCTTTTTACTTGATCTGATGATAGCTTCTCAAAGGAAAATAAAGATTCTATAAGTTAAAAAAAAAAGTTTTATTATTAGGGGAAAAAAGTATCATTGTTTGGTTTGTGTCTTCAACTATATCAAAATTAAATGTGTATGTATCAAATATATTTAGTAAGACAAATGAGTATATCCTAAGCAATTATCATCTTACTGGTGATACTTTATTATTGTTAAAGAATTGACAGTTTTAAAAGAGTTATTTTCAGTTTATTATTCAGTTTTGACAGTTTCTATGCTTTGATGAGATGACATTTTAAAATGTACGTAATGAATATTCCAAAAAAAACCAAACATGTTTTGATGAGAGAAGCCTTTTGATAGAAATACCAAATAGAATAAGGCTAGTCTTGCACTAATAGCAAATATGATGCCTAAAATGTGAGGTTGGTCCTAGAGCTCTTTTCCAGTGTATATCATTTTCCAAGTTTGCCAGGAATTTGGAAAAGGGTAGTTTCATTCCTCTAACTTCCCAGTTTGAATCTCTTATTCTTTACTCGAAAGGTTTCCTCTGAAGAGGACTGGTCTTACGAAAGCAGCTTTGCACTTCATCGGCAACATCTGATTAATGGTAACAATGAAATGCTTCAGCAGATTGAACTTCACTTCAAGCTCCCAAACAGTGCAGATCAACTACGCAGGTTCAAAGACACTCTTTATCTTACTCAGGTAAGCCATTTTCATTCTGGGCTTCAACAGCTACCTGCACTTAACGTAAGAGGTCCTGTAGAGCTTGTAAGCCTTTTGTGATGAAAAATATTCAGGGTTTCATCTTGCTGATTTAAAAAAAAATTATCTTCTTCAAAACAGATATGATGACAGGTAAAACCTGAGATAGTAAAAATTTTGGCATTTGTCCCTCTTATAAGAACAGCTCACAGAATTCTATAACAAATTGTGTATTCAAATATTCCCTAGTTCAAGATTACTATCAAGGTTCCATTATTAAGTCTAAAGTAGCATTTGCCAAGGATAAAATGGGAAAATGGAACACAGGAGAGACCAAAAACAGACTCATGTACGATACAGTCATCTGACTAATGGTGCAATATGCCATTGCAATCTGTGGGAAAAGACGGTCTTATCAATAAACAGTACTGTATCAAGTGGCTATCTTTATGGAAAATAAATGAGCTATGACCCCCATATACAAAAATTAATTAATGATCACTCAACTGGGAAAAGTAGTACAATAAAGCTTCTAGGAGAGACCATAGGAGATTATCTTCATGACCTTGGCATAGGCAAACAGTTTCTTAAACAGAACATAAAAAACACTATGAAGGAAAATAATGATAAATTGGACTTCATTAAAATTATACACTTCTGTGTATTAAAGCCACCATCAAGAGAGAGAAAATCCAAGCCACAGATTGGGGAACAATGTTTAGAGTAGGTATATCTGATAAAGGATTTATATTTAGAATAAAGCACTTCTGTAAAGCAATAAGAAAAAGATAACCCGTTAAAAATGGACACAGTTCTTGATCAAGCACTTCATCAGAGAAGATAACCAGATGGTCAGAAAGTGTATACAAATGTGCTCAATTTCATTCTTAATTAAGGAGATGCCAATTAGAGCCATGCCAGGACACTCCTACACACTGTGTATACAATATACAATGTAATTTTAGCACAATGGCTAAAGTTAGAAAGACTGACAATACCAACTGTTGGTGAGGAGGTGGGACAGCTGGAACTTTTAGACATTGTCGGTAGGACTGGAAATTTGTCTAAACAGTTTTGGAAATTTTAAGGCAGTTTGTACCCAAGCTAAACATTTGCTTCCTCCTTGAATCAGCATTTCTACTGTTAGGTTGTGTACCCAAGAAAAACAAGTGCATATGTCTGTCACAGACATCTAAAACAATATTCATTACATGTTTATTCATAGTACCTCCAAACTGGAAACAACCAAAATGTTCTTTAACAGAAGAACTTACAAACCAATTGTGGAATATTTATAACAGTGGAATGAAAGCGAAAGTTGCTCAGTTGCGTCTGACTCTTTGTGACCCCATGGACTACACAGTCCACGGAATTCTTCAGGTCAGAATACTGGAGTGGGTAGCCTTTCCCTTCTCTAGGGGATCTTCCCAACCCAGGAATCAAATCGGAGTCTCCTGCATTGCAGGTGGATTCTTTACTAACTGAGGTATCAGGGCTCCACAGCAATAAAAAAAAGAATACTGATATCAGCTTCAACTCAGATAAATCTCACAGAGGTTATGCTGAGCAAAAGAAACATTGAAATTTCACTGTGGACAAAATGAGTCAAGGTGATATACAGCAAATTAGTGGTAATCACTCTTGTGGAGGAAGTTGGTGCCTTATGATTAGGAAAGGGTACGAGGAAACTTTCTGGAATGCTAAAGAAGTTTTGTGTCTTTCTCTGGGTGCTGGTTACATGGGTATATACATATGTTAAAATTCACCAACTCTTTGCGACCCCGTGGACTATAGTCTACCAGGCTTCTCTGTCCGTGGGATTCTCCAGGCAAGAATACTGGAGTGGGTTACCATTTCCTTCTCCAGCATATCTTCCCAACCCAGGGATCAAACCCGGGTCTCTTGCATTGGAGGCAGACGCTTTAACCTCTGAGCCACCAGGGAAGCCCTAGTTATGCACTGAAGATCTGTTCATATTACATTATGCACCTTACTAGATTTTTTTCAATGGCTCTGTTGAGATATAAATTGACATACCATAAAGTTCACTTGTTTTAAATGTACAGTTAAGTGATTTTTAGTATATTTGTTGAGTCATGTGACCATCACCATAATCCAATTTTAGAACATTTCTGACACTCCAGAAAGATCCATCTTACCCATTTGTGATCACTCTCCTTTCTCACTTCCAGTCTTTAGCAAACATTAATTTGCTTTCTGTCTTTGTAGATTTTATTTTCTCAACATTTCTTACAGCTGGAATCATATAATACCTCTCTTTGGTATGTGGCTTTTTTCACCGAGCATAATGTTTTTGAAGTTCTTCCATGTTATAGCGTGTATCTGTACTTCATTTCTCTTTCTTGCGAAATAATAGCCTGTTGTATGGAGATCATGTTTTATTTGTCCATTCATCCGTTGACATACATTTGGGTTATTTTCCATTTCTAACTATTATGAATAATACTAATATGAATATTTGCGTACACACTTTTGTACCTATATTTTCATTTATCTTGAGTAGAAACATATAAGTAAACTTGCTGAGTTATGTGATAAATTTATGTTTGACTCTTTTTGGAGTATAATTGGTTTACATTGTACGATGCTGTACGATGAAGTGAAGCAGCTGTATGTATACATATATCCCCTCCTACGTGGACCTCCCTCCCCCTTCATCCTACCCCTCTAGGTCATCACAAAGCACCGAGCTGAGCTCCCTGCGCTATATAGCAGGTTCCCACTAGCTAGCTGTTTTACGCATGGTAGTGTATAGATCTAATCCATACACTAATCTCCTAAAACCTAATCTCCTGGTTCATCCCACCATCCCCTTTTTCCCACCCACTTCCACATGTCTGCTCTCTACATCCATGTTATATTTAACTCCTAAAGAAAAGAACAGCCTGGATTTTAGACAATATTTTCTTTTTTTAATATAAATTTATTTATTTTAATTGGAGGCTAATTACTTTACAAGAATTATTGGTTTTGCCATACAGTGACATGAATCCGCGATGGGTGTACATAGACAATATTTTCATCTTAATATTTACGTTTGCCTCTTTTATGACATGAACCTGTGAATGCACCATGTAAGACTATTTGAAAGCAACTGCTTATTTATCTGATATTTCTGCTAAACTTGTTTCAAGTTCTGAGAGAGAAGGGAAGAACCTAATCTCAATCGTATGAGTTGATCTGAAGTAATGTATTAAACATTTTAATTTTTGCATGTCAGCATCTAAGAATGTTCCAATTTTTATTCAAGCTTATTCTCATCAGTTTTCTCCTGTATAAAAACACAAAACCCTGGATGGAAGTTGAAACAGAAAACTGTTAGCCAAAACAATACTCCTTTTTGGAACAAACTGATGAAGAGAATTTTAACTTTTCAACTGTTATCAGTTCAAGAAGTTTTGCTCATGTGATACGAAATTTATAAACTTACTTCATAGAACACAAGTTTAAGGATTCTATTGATATTTGTCCCTTTTTTGGTGATAGTTTTGTTTATTTAATTGGAGGATAATTGCAATGTTGTGTGAGTTTCTGCTGTTCAACAACATGACTCAGCTGTAAGTATACATATGTATCCTCTCCTTTTGTAAACATTTTTAATGAGAGGATAATTGCTTTCAGTGTGGTGTTGGTCTCTGCCGGGCATCAGTGTGATCAACTGTTAAGGACACGCATGGTGCCTGCCTTGCGGCCCTTGCCCTCACCGCTCTCCTCTGGACTGGCACAGCACTGCCTGCGCAGGGCAGCTCCCCCCCAGCTGTCTGTTTCACACATGGCGATGCGCGTCTCAACGCTGCTCTGTCAGTTGGTCCCACACTCCCCTCCACTGTTTCCCCAAGTCTGTTCTCTGTCTGCATCTCTATTCCCGCCCTCCAAATATGTTCATCAGGAACACTTTTTCTAGATTCCATATATATGTGTTAATATATGGTATTTGTTTTTCTCTTTCTGAGTTACCCAGAAAAACATAATTCAAACAGATACATGTACCCCGGTGTTCATCGTAGCATTATATACAATAGCTAGGGCCTGGAAGCAGCCTCGGGGTCTATCGATAGATGAATGGATAAGGAAGCTGTGGTACAGATATTTGCCCCTTTTAAAGTGGTGGAGTTCATCCTTATTAATGTTTCCTAGCCAATGCTCTATAAAAATGTCGGTTTTGACATTTGAAATAGGATGGCCCCTATGCCTGTGCATATGTGGTGTGTGTGAACCTTTTCAGCTGTTGTTTTCATGCTGGCTTTCCCCCTCCCAGCTGTTCATTTTATTGTGGTTACTTTATTCTATTTCCTCAAAACACATTCAAAGAACTAACAGAAATAATTGTTGTTTCCACACTCATGAACATTGGAGGCACACAGTTGGGAGCTGGGGTGTGAGTGTGTTTTCAGTCATTCAGTTGTGTCCAACTCCTTGTGACCCCATGGATAGCCTGCCAGGCTCCTCTGTCCGTGGAATTTTCTAGGAGAGAATACTTGAGTGTGTAGCCATTCCCTTCTTCAGAGGCTCTTTCTGACCCAGGGATCAAACCCACGTCTCCAGTGTCTCCTGAATTGGCAGGAGGATTCTTTACCACTGAGCCACCAGTGGGATTATGTGTTGGTGTTTTTTCTTGGTGATGACTTTTGTCTGATTCTGTAAGTATGAGCTTCCTATCAGGCATTGGCTGGGAACTGGACTTGTTGGTTCTACCTTGAGAATTTCTGACACTTGATGGATCTGAGATGAAATAAATCAGAATTATGATTTTGTTTGTTTGTTTGTTTGTCCTTAGTGTTGGACTTTCTTGACTGAGTATAGACAGGAAATGTTAGGAAATGTTGTTAACAAGTTTCTCTTTCCTTATCATTTTCATATTAGAACAGTCATCTTTAGTGTAGGTACAAGAAGTAAATCTTTCTTTGGTCCATTTTCTCTGTTCCCGCTCCCACCTCTTGATCTTATTCTCATAATATACTGTTCTGAAGAACCAGGGTACTTGCCTGTGTGCCGATTTTTAAGACATTCTATTAAGGAATTTATTTTGTATGCAACTTTCAGGAAACTCTTGGCTGAGAAAGCTGTGCAATAAGTTTCTCTACATTTAGGTCCTTGCCTGCCTTCTGTTTATCTTGCAACCACAAAGGTATCCCTTAGGCTCTTACCTCTTTAATCCTTTTATGTTCCAAAATAATCTTGCCCTACTTTTCATTCTTCTACTTTAACCTGTTGTATTCCAAATAACCTATATACCTAGGCACACTCTCTTAAGCTGTGTCACACAGACCTCGCTGCTTAGTTTGGGGACTGTCTACACTAACAAATCTGTTAGGTGACTTGCTCAACCACCATGGTTTCTTGCTAGCCAGCTAGAGAGGAAGCTGGCCTGTGGACTGTCTTCACTAACCCCTTAGCTTATAGCCCCCTCTAGTGTTTTCGTTTATTCTTCACATATTTATTGAGCATGTACTGAGGGCTAGAAGTTTGGGGATGTACTTTAGGGATCCATTTTATCATCTACTAAGTTGCAAGTGACTTGATCATAAGAACCAAGGGGGGAAGAAAACAGCCTATGCGGTAGGTCCAGGTGTTGATGATACCTGCTACTCTGAAACAGTTTCCTTTTTGGTACAAGCAAATGTGGTGTGGGGATCCAGAACATGCTGAACTTTAAAGTTAGGGAGAGGGTGGGTAAAGAAAGGGAATGAAGGTAGGATTACTAACATCGGGTATCACACACTAGTATGTTGTATTTTTATGCATCGTATCACACACTAGTATGTTGTATTTTTATGCATCATGTAATTTAACAATCGAGCAATCAGCTTCTTTGCATGTCTACTTGGCCCTGAGGCATGAGCTGCTTTGTATACCTTCTCATGTAATTTGAACAACGTCTCCAGACATCTCTTGTTACTGTTTTCCTTTTACACGTGAGGAAACAGAGGCTCAGAACAGTTAAGTATTTTCCCCAAGTTTTCAGGGCAATGAATGAAGCAGGTTTCTGCTTTTTAAACTACGCTATTAAATCTCTCTACAGCTGAGATAAGGGAAATTCTGTAACTACTGAGGTGTTTAGTTGAATTATCATGTCAAATTTTCAGCAGTTAAGTAAAGCAGACATCAGAAATTTAGCACATTAAAAAAGTCCTTATTGGAACAGTAGAGAAAAGGAACAAAATCAAAAGTTAATTATTTGAAACAATCAATAAAATTGAAAAACATTTAGCTAGCTTGGCCAAGAAGATGGGAGAGAAGACTCAATTTACTAAATCAGGAATGAAAGAGGGAACATTACTATTGACCTTACTGGATAAAATAAAAGGGAGGTGATAATGGAGTATTATAAACAGCTGTATGACAACAAGTCTTATATCCTAAATGAAATGGGTAAATCCGTAGAAACACACAAACTATGCAAACTTACTCAAGAAAAAACTGTGAGTAGACCTTTAACAAATAAAGAAGTTGAGTTAGTACTTAAAGGGTTTCCCTTAAAGATGGCCTCAAGTGAATTCTAAAAAACACATAAGGAAGAATTAACACAACCCTTCACAAAATCTTCCCCCAAAATAGAAGAGGCAAAGTCACTTCCTAAACTCTTTCTGTGAAGACATTGTTCTCCTGATACCAGAACTGGACAGAGACATACCAAGAAAAGTGAGTGCACGCCAGTGAGGACCCTTATGGGCTTCTCTGGTGGCTCAGGTGGTGAAGAATCTGCTTGCAATGCAGGGGTTGATCCCTGGGTCAGGAAGATCCCCTGGAGAAGGCAATGGCCACCCACTCCAGTATTCTTGCCTGGAGAATTCCATGGACAGAGGAGCCTGGCAGGCTACATAGAGTCCATGAGATTGCAGAGAGTCAGACATGACTGAGTGACTAACACTAGACATGAGTATAGACAGAAAAAAAAATTAACAAAATAGTGGCAGTTCAAATTCAGCAACATAGAAAAGGTTAATATGTCATAAGTGGGATTTATCTCAGGAATAGAAGACTTGTTTAACATACGAAAGTCAACCAATATAATACACTATGTTAATAGAAGGAAGAAAAAACAACTATATAATGATAATCTCAAAAGATGAAGAAAAAGCACTAGACAAAATGTAACATCCTTTCGTGATAAAAAATTCAACAAACTAGGAATAGAAAGGAGCTCCCTCGACCTGAAAAAGAGCCATCTATGAAAAACCCGTAGCTAATGTCAAATTTAATAGTGGAGGAAAGAATGCTTTCTCCCTACAATGAAGAACAAGACAAAGAAGCTTTCCCTTGTCCCTTCTGTTCAACATTGTACTGGAGATCCAGTCAGCACAATTAGTCCAGAAAATGAAATAAAGTCATCCAGATTGGAAGGAAAGAAGTAAAAACTGTATCTGCAGATGCATGATCTTATATATAGAAAACCATAAAAACTACCTAAAATCTACTAGAGCCAGTAAGTTAAGTTAGTCACTTTGCAGGATATAGGACCAATACACAAATATCAGTTGTATTTTAAGCAATAAGCAGTTTGAAAGTGAAATTAACAATACCATCTATAATAGTATCAAAAAGAATAAATACTTGGGAATATATTTAACTGAAGAGATATAAGACTTGCACACTGAAAACTGCAAAACATTAGTGATGGAAATTAAGGAAATGGAAGGATATTTTGTGTTAATGGATTGGTAGACTTAATACTGTTAAGAACTCCACAAACTGATCTACAGATTCAGCATAACTCCTATCAAAATTTATGCTACCAACTTTGGAAAAATGGGCAAAGTGATCCTAAGATTTATATGTAAATGCAAGGCACTCAGAATAGTCAAAACCATCTTGAAAAAGAACAAATTTGGAAGACACACTTCCTGCTTTTAAAACTTACTACAAAACTGTAGTAATCAAGGCACTATGGTACTGACAAAAGACAGACACATAGGTTGGTTAAATAGACTTGAGAGTTCAAAAATCAGCACCTCTATGGTCAATTGATTTTCCACAAGGATGCTAAGATGATAAAATGGAGAAAGAATAGTGCTTTGAACAAATGGTGCTTGAATAACCGAATAACCACATGTCAAAGAATGAATTTAGACTTCCACCTCACCATATACAAAAATGAACGTAAAATGGATTAAAGATCCAAATGTATGAAACTCTTAGAAGAAAATATACGTGTGAATCTTTGTAAATTTTGATTATGTAACAGTTTCTTAGATATGACATCTAAGCAGAAGCAGGTGAAGGAAAAGTTAACTTGGACTTCATCAAAATTAAAAACTTGTGTGTCAGAGGACACTATCACAGAAGTGAAAAGATAACCCATGAAATGGGAGAAGAAACTTACAAGTCATGTATCTAAAAAAGGTCTAATATCCAGAACATATTAAGAACTCTTACAACACAGTAATGAAGAAGACAACCTAATATACCAATGAGTGAAATATTTGAATCGACATGTGTCCAGTGAACATGACCAGTAGGTACGTGAGAAGATGAACAGTATGCCACTGGGAAAATGCAAATCAAAAGCACATGAGACACCACTCATACCCACTAGGATATCTGGAATTTAAAAAGAGAAAAAAGAGACAAATATTGGTTAAGTATATTGGTCAGTGTTTTCTAGAGGAACAGACCAAATATGATAGAGAGAGACAGAGGCATCCCAGGTGGCCTTACTGGTGAAGAACCCCCCTGCCAATGCAGGAGACACAAGAGACTTGAGTTTGATCCCTGGGTCAGGAGGATCCCCGGAAGGAGGGCATGGCAGCCCACTACAGTATTCTTGCCTGGAGAATCCCATGGGCAGAGGAGCCTGGCGGGTCCATATGGTCGCAAAGAGTTGGACAGAACTGAAGCGACTTAGCACATAGATATATAAAAGAGGAAATTTATTACAGGAATTGCCTCAAATGATTATGGAGGCCAAGAAGTCTTACAGTCTGCCATCTGCATGAAGGAAAATCAGGAAAGCCTATGGTGTAATTCAGCTTGAGGTCTGAGAACTGAGGCGCCATTGCTGTGAGATCTGGAGTCCCAGGGTCCAATGACCAGGAACTCCAGTGTTGCAGAGTTAGAGAAGCTGTGCCTCAGCTCAGGAGAGAGAATGCACCTCCCTCTACTCTTTTGTTCTGTTCAGGCCATCAGCCGCCTGGGATGACACACCCGCATTCGTGAGGACCAACCTTCTTCGTCTATGGAATCACCAATAACATCTTCACAGACACACCTAGAAATAGTGTTTACCAGCTCTGTGTGTGTGTGTGTGTGTGTGTGTGTGTGTGCGCGCGCGTTCAGTCCGACCCTTTGTGACCTAAGTAGGCATCCCCTAACACAGTCAGATTCACACATAAAGTTATAACCATTAGAGAAATTAGAAACCTCAAATGGTTTGCTAGTGGGAATGTATTAATAAGATGGTATAGCTACTGTGAAAAAGTTTGTCAGTGTCCCCAAAGTTAAAACAATTACCATAGGACACATAAAGTCTGCTCGTAGGGATGTATCCAAGAAAATGGAAAACCTATTCACCCAAAAAGCTCTGCCTCAAAGTTCATAATAGCCGAAAAGTTAAAACAGTCTAAATGTTTATCAGCCAGTAAGTGGATACACAAAGTGTGCATATCCATGCAATGAAATAGTATCCAGCAGAATAAAAAGGTTTGAAGTACTGGTACATAGTCCAACATGGGTGAACCTTGGAAACTTTAGGCTAACTGAAGGAAATCAGTCACAAATTGTATTGTACATATTGTGTTATACCACCTACATGAAACGTCCAGAATAGATAAATGTATAGAGACAGAAAGTGGATGAGTGGTTTCCAGAAGCAGAGGAGAGGGAAGAATGAGCAGTATAAGACAGGAATAACACTGTATTAACCAGCACAGAGTTTTGTGGGAGAGGATAATGAAAATATTCTGAAATTATGTCGTGGTGAGATTTCTACAACGTGTGACTGTACTAAAAACCAATGAATTGTAAACCGTAAAAGAGCAAGTTGTGTGGCATGAGTTATATCCAGTTTAAAAGTGGCTTTATAAGAAGATTGTTATTGTCAAGATAATTTTAAGTAAATATAGTATATAAACACCATTGTATCAGGAGAACCTATCACATGGCTACTCCTAGTTCCGAAGGCAGAGGTGTGGTTCTGAGCATGTAACCCAGGTATAACCCTACCAATCTGGAGGAAGGGGAGAACAGGGTTTTATACACAGCAACCTTTATCACAGTGGCATAGCTGGAATTGGAACCTAGGTCTTGGTGTCCTGGTCCCATTTCTTTTCCCCATGCCATGTTTCTCTGAGGAGACTGATTTTATAAGGGTAATCAAGCAAGCTGCTGAAAATAGGCATATTTCTAAAACTAAAATAAGATTTGTCTGCTAACAGTGGGACTGAGTAACCTAGGAAATGACTAAGCGTTATCCTTCTTATATGTAAAGATTGTTTTCTTTAGGAGAAAAATGCACAACTGTATAAATACGGGTACAATTTTTGAAGGGAAAGAGGCAGTTGCAGAGATTTTTCTCCAGACAAATAGGATTGTACATTTTCCCTTTAAGATGGACAGTGGGCAATGGTCTTCTGCATTTTTATGAACAAAGGTGTCATTCATTAGCCCTAACTGGCACCCGCTGGTATGGATAAACCAAGATCCGTGTTCCAGGCATGGCACCAGCTGTCTGTGGAGGGTGCTTCAGGGTGCACACTATAGAACCCGGGGCCCTGAAGAGCCTTAGTCGTCACTTTCACATCAAGTTCTGGTATGATCGGCCACGAGGTGGGGCTTGCCTAGTGCTCTTTTCCTTTCATTTCTATCAAGGCTTAGGAGTCCTGCTTGCATTAAAATTTTTTTCTAAGTATAAAAGGATTGCTAATGCTTACCTATTAAGCCAGACAAGGTGAATGACAGCTCGGAAATGGTTAGATATACAGAAGTAAATATATTTTGCAGGTGATTCTGAGAGTTGGAGCAATGGCACCGCGCTCCAGTTCCCTGCCTGTAAAATCCTATGACAGAAAATCCCCTGCAGTCCATGGGGTTGCTGAGGGTCGGACACGACTGAGTGGCTTCATTTCAGTTTTCACTTTCATGCATTGGAGAAGGAAATGGCAACCCACCTCAGTGTTCTTGCCTGGAGAATCCCAGGGACGGGGGAGCCTGGTGGGCTGCCATCTATGGGGTCGCACAGAGTCGGACACGACTAAAGCGACTTAGCAGCAGCAGCAGCAGGGACTGAAAACTCAAATGTTTGTAGGAGCCTGGCAGGTAATTTAAAGGATGAGAGTGTGAATATTGGGGATTGTGGCAAAATGGAGCATACAGGCCCTGACTTAAGACACTAAACTATAATACCAACAACAATGAGAGACAAGAAGCATCTGCTCTGTGAGCCAATTACAACCTGTGTGGGCTGAGCCCTGACGGCAGCTTATGGCAGTCTCTCAACTGGAACGTAACAGAGCAGCATGCAAGCAGGACTTTAAAATGTGTCATATATTGACACATTATATTGACATTGTACTGTATTATTTTGACATATTAAATGACATTCAGTTCAGTTCAATCGCTCAGTCGTGTCCGACTCTGCGACTGCATGAATTGAGGCACGCCAGGCCTCCCTGTCCATCACCAACTCCAGGAGTGCACTCAAACTCGAGTCGGTAATGCAGTCCAGCCATCTCATCCTCTGTCGTCCCCTTCTCCTCCTGCCCCCAATCCCTCCCAGCATCAGTCTTTTCCAATGAGTCAACTCTTCACATGAGGTGGCCAAAGTACTGGAGCTTCAGCTTTAGCATCATTCCTTCCAAAGAAATCCCAGGACTGTTTAGGATGGAATGTTTGCATCTCCTTGCAGTCCAAGGGGCTCTCAAGAGTCTTCTCCAATACCACAGTTCAAAAGCATCAACTCTTTGGCGCTCAGCTTTCTTCACAGTCCAACTCTCACACCCATACGTGACCACTGGAAAAACCGTAGTCTTGACTAGACGGATCTTTGTTGGTAAAGGAATGTCTCTGCTTTTGAATA
>SJYA01006547.1:0-21678 GCA_006410615.1 Neotragus moschatus
AGAGAAAACTATTTGAAGAAATAAAAGGATTGAAAGCGTTCCAAACCTAATGAAAACCACAAACTCACACATCTAAGCAACTCAAGAAACTACCAGAAGCACGAAAACGTCATACCAAGGTACATTATAATCAGATTGCTCAAAATCAGAAATAAAGAGATAACCTTAAAAGCAGCCAGAGAAAAAAGGCAGGTCACGTACCAAGAACTGTACAACTCCACATCGTATGTTAGGATAAATATCTCCAGTTACTCAGTTATTCCTTGTTAAGTTACTAAGGATGTCCTCTGGAAGAGAATCTGGTCTGTAAGACCTCTAAGAGCAGAAACTAGGTTCCATTTATTTCTTTGTGCCCCACTGCTAAGCCCTATGCTTGGCTGAGCAATAATGCTGAGACACGAGCATATAACTGAACTAATGTCTCTGTCTATATGTCTTATGAATAGCAGTCTTTTATATTTATAAACATCCATCAGTCACTAAGCACTTAGTAACGCATCTTCAGATGATCACAATTTATGATTCTTTTTTTGGTCCTTTGATTCAGATGGGAATATGTAGTCAATAGGATATAAAATTGATAGCAATTGTGGGAGAACTGTTTTCTTTTCACTTTTCAGACTCATCAGTGTTTTTTAGGATGCATATGTTGATGCCATTGCCCAATTCCACGATTCCTGAAGCATTGGACTTTGTATTTAATTTGGCGATTAAAGACACAGGCTCTGTGTCTCACATAACCAGGTCAGCTGGGTGAGCTGCTGAGATGTGCCTGGGTCTTTAGGTGTTTGGAGTAATAAAACAATAAATTTACAATTTATACTATTTTATACTGATTTATAGTATTTTGATATTCAAAAATTCTCTCCTGCTTTGGGTTATATAATGAGAATTAAGGAAGAAGTCTGATAAAAATCCTCAGAATTTTCTAGCAATAACATCTTTCTGACCGTTTTCAGTGCATTAACCTGAACATTAGTTATCCCCAGTGTAAAATTCATCCCCATATATCCAGATGCATTGAATTGGTAATTTTTTTTATTATCAATAGAGACTACTGAGTAAGAGGCAGAATGGCCCTACAACAGCTAAAATCAACATCAGAAAAGCCGTTCTGTATTTTGAGACAAACCTTGACAACTATGACCATTGGATTTCCCCGCCTTCGTCAGATTTCAAGCAACAAGTTTAAAAATGCAAGGAGTTACTCTTGTGAGCAGGCACACAGATCTGTGGTAAGAAGAGCAAATAGATATCCTGATGGCAAAGTGAAAAGATAGGAGAGTTAGAAGTAAATATAAGGATGCAAGAAAGAAAATAATTTCAGAGGCCATTCAGTGTTTTGGCTTTGGCTATTTCATTTATTCTAATCACTGATGGTCATAATGCTGTCATCAAGAAAATGTTAAATGATTACTAGTAATTTTAGAAGACAAAGCATTTTGGAAAGACTTTTATTCCAATAGTTAGAGTGGAATTTTGAGTCTCAGGGTGTCATCCTTGCTTTACAGAGCACTGGCCTTCCTGATGGCTTTAGACAAAGGGGATAATCCTTGGTCAAGGCAAAGGGCCTTTAGGGAATATTTGTGCATAGTTATAAATGTATGTGCTTGTATAAGAATTTTCTTATAAAAATACAAATACACAAGCATGCATAAAGGTCAGTATCACATTATCATCATTCTTTGTATAATTTAGTAAGGCACCGTGTTAAATGGTGGGAAGGGAAGAGAGATAAGCTGTAGGAGTGATTTGAGAAGATTGCCATTAAGCCAACACTGATAAATAGCTATTACTTTTTAAAGATGAGAATAGCTTATGCCAAAACTAAACAAGCTTGAACAATTAAAAGATTGACTGAGTACGCACACACAGCATCAGACTTCATGAAGACAGCATTACTGTCTAAAACCTAGGATTCTAGGAATGTGTATTTTATAGCAATTGTTGAAATTTAGTGGTGTTCTTTAAGTGTCCTTAACTTTTATGATCCAAACAAAAGCAGAAATGTGAAGGTAAAACACCCGAATTTCACATGGAGAGAGCTTTTTATAGATCTCATCATCTGAAACAATAACTTCTCTTTATGGGGAGACGTGCGGCACACACTTCTGTGGCAAATTGACTAGCAAACTAGATCTTCATAATGGCCCCACACACTTTTTAAACTTTAAAACACTCATTACTTGGTTTATGAGTATCAGAAAAGCATAATGGCAGAAGCAAAGTGAAATGTTTTTCTTAGCTAACATGGACTTCAGTCACCTTTTCCTCATGTACAGTAAAATGATTTTGTCACAGAATATTAAAACGGTTGGATGTAGTAGTTTGAAGAGTTCCAAAATGTGAATGAACGCTCCCATTTGTGGTTTATTTTTATCGTGGTTGAACTCTATGGAAACTCAGGACTAGAACTGTCAACATACATCTGTTCTATTGCTTTTAAATCAAACATTTTAGATATCTTTGGTCAGTTTTCTCCCTAAAATGTGATTATTCTCAGAGAGTCTATTATTTTCCCACTTATGTTCAGAGTTATAGGAAATAAAGAGATACTTGAATATTAATCTGTTAATACTTAATGAAGTAACATGATAGTGCCATAGATTTAGTGAGAAGGAAATAGAAACCATGTGGCTCAAAGGAATAAAAAATAAAGACAACTGGGAAATTTGAGACTTATTCCTAAGGACAGGGAACTTAAGAGGGGCATTGAATTTAGTGTGGCTTAGCAATTGGCATATCATTAAAAATGAACCAGGCTAAATGAGTGGAGTGTAACAAGTAAAAGTAAATATCATGGCTTAACATCTAAGACAAAGATCATTGTCCTAGTTAACAGTGGTGTATAAAGCATAAGGTTTAAATGCAAAGAAACAGAGTCATGAAAGATTATGATGAAAAAATGGGGCATAAGGCATCACGCCTCATGGGTTAGTAATTGGCTCAGAATAAACAGAGGTTATCTGAGGACTNTAAAAGTAAATATCATGGCTTAACATCTAAGACAAAGATCATTGTCCTAGTTAACAGTGGTGTATAAAGCATAAGGTTTAAATGCAAAGAAACAGAGTCATGAAAGATTATGATGAAAAAATGGGGCATAAGGCATCACGCCTCATGGGTTAGTAATTGGCTCAGAATAAACAGAGGTTATCTGAGGACTCTGCCTAGTTAGCAGGCTCCTAGACACAATGCATTCACTTGGACATGATGACCAGCCTGAGGCAGGACAAGGATGATCCAACCTCAAGAGGAGATGGGGAAGAGTAGGATCAAAACCAGGCCATTGGTTCCAACCACACAGTACCTAGTGGTTTCTCCTAGGACCCCACTAAGCAGTCCTGATGGTAAGGGACTGTGTTATAAATGCCACATCTGTGTTATAAAGGCCACACACATCCAAACTGACTAGAGAATAAGCCCATTTTTGGATAGTCTGACTTACTTTCATCAGTGTCATTGAATAGCAAAGTGCTGAGTGATAGAATTACATTCAGAAATTGTAGAAACAGCTAAAGCTGAGGGATTTTCCCTTCCAGCCAAGGTGCCAAGATGGAGTACCAAGTACCTTTAAGTAGCAATAACAGCAGCAACAGAAACAAACTGGAGAAATACGTGAAACACTGGTTGTTAAAACACTAAGCATTAGTCAATGAAGAAAGAGAGCTCTGAGAAATGGATTACTGTCTTGGGAGAATTTGCAGACCATAGCACAAAGATTAAAAACCCAGGAGAAGCTCGGCGGACACTCAGAGCTAAGGAGATACAAGTGGAAATCTAGGGAGACCAAGGTGACTAGAGGTTATAGTGAAAGTCAAAGTCATTCAATAGTGTCCCACTCTTTCTGACCCCATGGACGATAGCCTGCCAGGCTCATTTGTCCTTGGAATTCTCCAGGAAAGCACGCTGGAGTGGGTAGCCATTCCCTTCTCCAGGGAATCTTCCCCACCCAGGGATCGAACCCAGGTCTCCCACATTGCAGGCAGGTTCTTTACCGTCTGAGCCATAGGGAAGCCCAGAGCTTAAGGACAGCACCAAAGAGGAGAAAGTCACACCTAGAAAGAACCCCAGAAGTCTTCAGAGGATCCCCTTCAGATATTCAGCAGAGAGCTGTCAGTGCATGCATGAGAGGGAAGTACCCGAGGCGGAAGAGAAAAACTCCCGAAATTATTAGACAAAAATGAAACAGCACTTACACAGGAATGGATATAGTGTGCGTCCCCAAGAGCCGTACAGGAAAACCTTGTGATTCGTTGAGCATAGCACTCTCAGAGTCTTGCCTCGGTAATTAGGTATAATTAGCCCTGGACTAAATATGCTCTAGTCTTCCCTATCAGATCTTAAAAGTGAGATGCAAAGGCTCAATAGTCTGCAAGTGAATTAACTGCATCCTAGACTAAAGTTTAAAAATACCTATAGGAATACAAAAATACCCATCATGCAACACATTAAAATTGAGAATGTCTGACATCCAATTGAAAATAAACAAGAAAATGTGATTCATAATGAGGAGAAAAATCAATCATTCAAAAGCAGTTCAAAACCAACCAAGATGTTAAAAATATCAGACAAGCAGTTATTATAACTCTACTCCATGTGTTCAAAAAGTTCATTAGAAATGTAGAAAACATAGGAAAGGCCCAAGTAAAACTTCTAGAGTTGAAGTTAAACTGAATTGGAAGGAAAAAAAAAAGCCATATGGAATGGGATTCAGAGCAGGTTAGACATTGCTGAAGAAAAGATTAATGACTTTAAATATAGCCCTGGACACTATTCAAAATGACAGAAAAAAGCAAAGCTACCGATCATCCATGAGCCACAAGGGGTCTATTATACATGCAATTAAATTTCCCCTAGGAGAGGTGAGAGAAAGGAGAAAGAAAACAGGGGGAAAAAGTGAAGAAATGATGGTTGAAAAATCTTCCAAATGGTTCCATATTTTTTAATGAAAACCACAAATTCACCGATCCAAGCATGAAGAAACTATACCAACGTGCTTCTTGATCCAATGGCTCAAAATCAGTAATAAAGAGAAAATCTAAAAAGCAGCCAGAGGAAAAGACATCTTGCATACAAAGATAAGGATGACAGCTGATTTTTCACCAGCAGTAATGCCAGTGAGAAGACACTGCGGTAGTGTCTTTAAACCTGTTGGGCCCATTCGTGTTTAAAGTTGATTTGGGCTTGGTACCTCACAGGTACAACCAATCTCCATAGGAAATTCCAAGGACTCCTAGAGCAGCTGTAAAACTATCTGTAGAAGAAATCCTTTCTGAGCCCAGCTTAAGATCTGGGCTAGCCTGGGAGCTGCCATGGTTAATTACCAAGCAGTGGGGACACAGAGGAATTCTAACATGGAAATTTCAGTTGGAGTGTCCCAACATGATCAGAGCTGTGATGGCCCAGGACAGGAAACTCAGTATTATGTCCTTCTAGCCCTGAGGACAAGCAACTATTCCTAAACCCTACACCAAAAGTTCTGTCCCCATGCAGAGAATTAAGGATGAGTGTGGCTTTAGGAAAGACTCCCAAAGAGAAGTATGATCATTTCAAACTCTGATTACACTTTTGTAGAAGTGATAGTCAACACCGAAATCAGACTGATTATATTCTTTGCAGCCAAAGACGGAGAAGCTCTATACAGTCAGTAAAAACAAGACCGGGAGCTGACTGTGGCTCAGATCATGAGCTCCTTATTGCCAAATTCAGACTTAAATTGAAGAAAGTAGGGAAAACCGCTAGNACATCACCAGATGGGCAACACCGAAATCAGACTGGTTATATTCTTTGCAGCCAAAGATAGAGAAGCTCTATACAGTCAACAAAAACAAGACTGGGAGCTGACTGTGGCTCAGATCATGAGCTCCTTATTGCCAAATTCAGACTTAAATTGAAGAAAGTAGGGAAAACCGCTAGACCATTCAGGTATGACCTCAATCAAATCCCTTATGATTATACAGTGGAAGTGAGAAATAGATTTAAGGGCCTAGATGTGATAGATAGAGTGCCTGATGAACTATGGACTGAGGTTCGTGACATTGTACAGGAGACAGGGATCAAGACTATCCCCATGGAAAAGAAATGCAAAAAGGCAAAATGGCTCTCTGGGGAGGCCTTACAAATAGCTGTGAAAAGAAGAGAAGCAAAAAGCAAAGGAGAAAAGGAAAGATATAAGCATCTGAATGCAAAGTTCCAAAGACTAGCAAGAAGAGATAAGAAAGCCTTTTTCAACGAACAACGCAAAGAAACAGAGGAAAACCACAGAATGGGAAAGACTAGAGATCTCTTCAGGAAAATTAGAGATACCAAGGGAATATTTCATGCAAAGATGGGCTTGATAAAGTGTATATTCAGCCTCTGGTAATTTATGTCAGACATTTGAAGAACCTAGAAGCTTCTCCATAGAATCCTGATGTTTGAAACTGATGTTTAATTTTATCTTTTGTGTGTATAATAAGTGTACTATAAAATGAGGCATACCTATTTAGAGATATCACTGTTTTCCTTAGAGTATACATATAGGTTTTGGTGCAATGATTTTTCATCTGGAGATTTTTAATAAATGTAACATCTTTAATTAGCTTTCTTGTAAAATTAAAATGCTTACACATTTTATAATTGTTACGCCCAAGTCACGAAATCTCCCAGTGACCACCAGGGAGCTGATATCCGATGCAAAAGCAAGAGAGTTTTTATTACCAAGCTCAAGCTGGGGCTCCCAGCAACACTGACGCAGCGGCTATCGGGAGGAGCCTCAAACTCTAGGTTTCATTGCTTATATAGGGTATTCTCATGCGAAAAATTCAAAAAATGGGAGTTTCCAGGGTGGGAGACGTTGGTTACCTTCTGTGGAAGGGTTAGGTGTTGGGTTCTAATTGATTTTCATTTCCCAGGCTGGCCACGGGTTCTGATTGGTTCCCATTTCCCGGGCTTAATTTGAATTTCCCAGGCAGGTCATAAGTCCTGAAAGTAATGGCATCAGCAGGTGGTGGGGTGAGGTCAGGAGATTTCCAAAGACTCTTTCCTCAGAACTCTAAAATGGAGCCTTTTTTAACAAAACGGGGTGGCTTAGGTTCTTCAATAATATTTGCATATTTTGTTCTAAAGTAGAATTTAAGGATCTTTGGGAACTGCCTCCCAGTGAAGATCAGTACTTATAGTTTTAAATTCATTTCCCCAGGCTTTTTTCAATGTGTTAAATTACATGTAAATTTTATTCATTCTTTGAAAAAATGGAATCATATTATATATACTGTTTTGTGATTTGTTTTGTTTACAGGATAAGAAGTCCTTTCAGGTTAGTGTATAGAGATGTCTTCCATTCTTTTAATGGATTTATACTCTTTCATTGTATGAAAATTATCCATTCTCCTGTTGGTGAATTAACTATCCTTTATGCATATTTTTGCCCATTTGGACAAATGTTTCTGTAGGATAAACTCTTAAATGGAATTTCTAAATCGAAGGTATGGCTGTTTTACATTTTCATGGATATTTTGGGTCTCTCTAAAATATGAATATCCTGATTTTTATAGGAAGTATACTTAGGAAATAAACTTTCAGAAGTTTTAATGTGCACCAGTGTTTCTAACGTAAGACTTCTGGAAATAGATAAATCTTTAAAATGACAGCTCTGAAACTTTTTGTCTTTACAGTGATGGAGTGGGGGGAAGATATTAAAACCATTTCAGAAGATGAAGCAGTCATGTTGGTGAACCATCAGGCAACAGGAGACGTGTGCACTCTGATGATGTGCCTCCAGGACAAAGGACTGGTAAGCCAAGGCAGAGACAGCCTGTGGGGAAGAGGGGTTGACGAAGGGGCAGCTGAGTATCTTGCTACAGCTGGGAATGTAAAATCTTGAAGAAAAAATATACTGTGTATATAATTCTAAATCACTCTAAGAGGAATTTATAGACTTAAAAAAAACCAGCTGGGATAATGTGGATTATACCTCCATGAAGCTTTTTTTTTTTAAGAATTGAAATGAAAGCAAAGTTAATATGGTTCAACTTGGGGCTGTCTTGAGGTGAGTGCTGGATTGCCAGTTTGAGAAATACAACCACAAAAAACGGTTTGCTTAAGACAGAAGAATAAAATTGGATGGAGAATTAGGTGATCTTGGGAATTTTTAGCCAGAAGAAAGTAAGGTAGATATTATTTTGAATTTCACTTAGAAAGCAAATTGAAGGAAAGATACTACATCCATTATATTCAGTGTTCTAGGGCTGTGTTTGAACTGTTGATTTCACATTGGTTATATTGATACCTAAAATATATCTATAAAATGGGAAGATGTTAAAGTCAGTCCTTAACATTAAAAGAATTAATACCTTAGGAGAAGGTAAAGAGGTTATGTTCATAGAAAAGTAAATAAATAGAAAGTATATAGAATTGATGCAGTTAATATTTGGCCTAATAATGAAGAAACCAATAGGTATTTTATCAGTGTTCCATGTTCATGGTCACTAACTGTAAATATAGAAGAACGCCACCCTATAAGATGTCTTCTTAAAGGAACTGATAAGCTAGTGATAGATGAAGAGAGAGAGTAGCAAACAATACTTAATTACAAAGTGAGAAGTATTTGGTGGAAGGTGAGCTCACTATGTACTTGGTGGATATAGAAAACTTTGTGGAGAGAAGACATAAACTTGACCTGAACTTAAGAACTTAAGCAGAGTAGTGAAGCAAGGGCCTCTTCTGTAGTGAAATAATCGTGGCCAAAACCCAAGGCCAGAATACATGTGGTGTGTTTAGGTCCTCAGAGTTTGATTCAGCAGGCCAGGGTCAGAAAATGAGGTGAGAGTAAATGGAAAAGGTTTGCTTATTATGAAATCTGTTTTTGTTGTTTATCTGAGAACCAAAGGCATTATTTTGCTAGAATGTAGAATAAATTCAATAATTTCTTATATTCAGAATTGTTAAAATATCACTGTATCGATATATTTGCATTTATCATAATATGTCACTTGTTCTCTAAATTATTGATGTTAAAATTTTGTAAAAACTAGTTTATTTTTGGACTTCTCTGGTGGTCCAGTGGTTAAGACTCTGCTTCCACTGCAAGGGGCATAGGTTCGATCCCTGGTTGGGGAACTAAGATCCCACATGCCTTGAGGCGTGGCACCCCCCCACCAAAAAAAAACCTATTTGGCTTTATATCAAGGAGAACATTTTTATTCTTACTGATAAGATACTTACATTTATAGTGATTTTTCTGAGGCCCTATGATGTCTTCCATTGGTTTTTGAGTCTCAAAAATGCTTAAAATGATAAGTATAAATATCCTAACTTTGTTACGCTTAACTTCAGTTTGGCAGAGATGATGACTGTATTAGTCAGAATATAGGTAATCTGAGATTTACCAATATTGTGGACAAAAGAGATTTTGATTTGTTTGTTTGCTTTTGTAAAAAGCTTTCAGTTAGCTGGTCTTCTGCTCATTTTTCTGTCCAGAGTTATTCCCATTTTTAGATTAGTTATACTAAATATTTTTTACCATCTGATATTACTAAATAATGTGAAATTTCAAAGAATTTTTTATCTTGTTTCATAAAGGAGTAGTTGAGAAATAAAAGGTAGAACATTATGATCTCTACCTCCTACCTAGTAAGTGTTCAGTTCAGTTCAGTTCAGTCGCTCAGTCGTGTCCAACTCTTTGCGACCCCATGAATCGCAGCACGCCAGGCCTCCCTATCCATCACCAACTCCTAGAGTTCACTCACACCCACGCCCATCGAGTCAGTGATGCCATCCAGCCATCCCATCCTCTGTCGTCCCCTTTTTCTCCTCCCCCCAATCCCTCCCAGCATCAGAGTCTTTTCCAATGAGTCAACTCTTCACATGAGGTGGCCAAAGTACTGGAGCTTCAGCTTTAGCATCATTCCTTCCAAAGAAATCCCAGGGCTGATCTTCAGAATGGACTGGTTGGATCTCCTTGCAGTCCAAGGGACTCTCAAGAGTCTTCTGCAACACTACAGTTCAAAAGCATCAATTCTTTGGCACTCAGCCTTCTTTACAGTCCAACTCTCACATCCATACATGACCGCAGGAAAAACCATAGCCTTGCCTAGTAAGTGTGGGGCAATATTAATTTATACTCTCAAGTAGAAATGTTTACTTGATTAATTGGATACTCCATGGGCACTTTCAAAGAAAGAAAGCTAATATCAGTTTAAAACTGGCTCACTAGGGCTCCACTGGTGGCTCAGATGGTAAAGAATCTGCCTGCAATGCAGGAGACCTGGGTTCGATCCCTGGGTCGGGAAGATCTCCTGGAGAAGGAAATGGCAACTCATTCCAGTATTCTTGCCTGGAAAATCCCATGGACAGAGGAACCCATTAGGTTGCAAAGAGTCAGACATGACTGAGCAAGTAACACTTAAAAAATATTAGTTTAATGGTGATATAAGTGTAACATAGCTTTTTGAATTCAGGAATTCTTGTGGTGCTCATCATTATTCCTTTGTGGAGCAAGGGCTTTGCTTGCATTTTGGTAGGACAGCACTGTTGTTCTCAGTTGTCCTGCTGGAATTGCTTCTCTTACCTGGCTGCAACCTACTGCATGCTAGTAGAACTCGCTAGCTTTTGTGACCACCAAAATTGTCCTTGCAGATTTCTAAACTGGAGAACCATTGACTTTACTAACATTTCAGAATGATATAAAGAATGGAGCCCTTTGTGTAAGCCTCTCCAGATGTTTGAATATGTAGAAAAATCCATGCTTATGGGTAAAGGATAATTAATATAAAGGATAAAGCACAAGCTGGAATCAAAATTGCTGGGAGAAATATCAATAGCCTCAGATATGCAGGTGACACCACATTTATGGCAGAAAGTGAAGAAAAACTAAAGAGCCTCTTGATGAAAGTGAAAAAGGAGAGTGAAAAAGTTGGCTTTTCACTCAACATTCAGAAAACTAAGATCATGGCATCTGGTCCCATCACTTCATGGCAAATAGATGGGGAAACAGTGGAAACAGTGGCAGGTTTTATTTTGGGGGGAGCTCCAAAATCCCTGCAGATGGTGACTGCAGCCATGAAATTAAAAGACACTTACTCCTTGGGAGAAAAGTAATGACCAACCTAGACAGCATATTCAAAAGCAGAGACATTACTTTGCCAACTTAAGGTCCGTCTAGTCAAGGCTATGGTTTTTCCAGTGGTCATGTATGAATGTGAGAGTTGGACTATAAAGAAAGCTGAGTGCCAAAGAATTGATGCTTTTGAACTGTGGTGTTGGAGAAGACTCTTGAGAGTCCCTTGGACTGCAAGGAGATCCAACCAGTCCATCCGAAAGGAGAATCAGTCCTGGGTGTTCATTGGAAGGACTGATGTTTAAGCTGAAACTCCATTACTTTGGCCACCTGATGTGAAGAGCTGACTCATTAGAAAAGACCTTGGTGCCAGAAAGATTGAGGGCAGGAGGAGAAGGGGACAACAGAGGATGAGATGGTTGGATGGCATCACTGACTCAATGGACTTGAATTTGAGTAAACTCTGGGAGTTGGTGGACAGGGAGGCCTGGCATGCTGTAGTCCATGGGGTTGCAAAGAGTTGGACACGAACTGAGCGACTGAACTAAATTTTGTCCCTTGGAAATACCTAGCAGTATTCTGACAGACAACCTGTGAAATATTGACTGAGTTGACTCAGGCAGCTTGTGTTTACTGACTTCCTTTTTTCAGGAATATGAGTCAAAGGATTAGTTATATTTTCTAAATATTCTAATACCTTTTTAAGAAATGTCTCTATGGGTGGGAGGTAGGGGGGGTTCAAGATTGGGAACTCATGTATACCTGAGATGGAAAATTTTAATTAATAAAATAAAATAAAAAGAAAAGAAATGTCTCTAAAGTGAGAGGTCTTGCCCTTTGATGGCAGTTGATGATTAAACTAAGAATTTTCATTTCTACTAATAGAACTCTACTGGACATGTCATATATATTTATTGACTTGTAATATTTCTGCTAAAATAAATTAGGACAGAATTATCCATACAAATCTTAAAAGATAGCTTGATTGTCTTATTGAATTTGTTTTAGGTTACTTTCTAACTGAGGAGGTAAATCCACTATAAATGCAAGATTAAACATAAAAACTAGTTACTTCAGTGTTGGTATATTAAACCCAGAGATCAATAATTTGCAGCCATACTTCCTACTGTGTATAAAGGTCAAAGATTTTACAGGTTGAATCCACTTGCTTTTTGTTTTGTTTCTTGGGAAACTTTTCAGCAGATTCCATTTAGTTCAGATCTCAATTTATTTACACAAAGTAGTTATCATTACAAAGCAAAACAAATTATTTTATTCTGTATTAATTGATTTGAAAATCAGTCTTTCACTGGGCATGTATCTATTTTTTTTAAGTTGTTTTATATAGTAAAACTGGTGGAATAGGAATCATGTAACTGAATTTTTTAGTAAATGCTGAAAAATTAAGGCAGAAGCTCGAGTATTATATTATTTGTGGGGTTTTATAATGTTTTTGTAAAAGCAGCACATGGGTGTCAGTGCTTCATTTTTTCCTTATATGTGCATACAGTTTTGTGCTTAGAGATGGAATTTATGTTTGTTATTCCTGTAGAAACCGAAGTAGAGCTCTGTTGCATTCCTGATTAAGGCTGTAGTTTTCACTTTATTTAAGGCTTATAACAAGGGATGCTATTATCTCAGCAGGGGAGAACAATTAAGCAATTCATTAGCTAGATCCTGTTTACACTTACTTTTAATTTTGAAATTTTGCTCGGAATAAAGTCTTCTGCTCCTGATAGAGTATTAACTTCTGTCAGCAATGGATGGTATTATCAGCAATGGATAATATTTTTGTGTTTAAGAAACCGGATTTTTATGCTGGTAAAGAGTATGGCTTTGTATAAACTAACAAATACACTTCATAATAGAATGTGTAAATCACTCTACTGAATTAATTTTTTTTAATTTACAGTGTATTTTTTGAGTAAATCAATTGTTCAGTGTTCTTTTGTTGAACATTTTAATATTTTTGTATTTATATCTTTATGTTTTTTGACTTTTAATATTTTAACCATTAAGGTAAAGTCACATTTTGTAAAGCTTTAAAAAAGATGTTAACAAAGATATTAAGGCTTTTATAAAGCCTTAATAAAAATGTTTAATCACTAAGTTGTATCTGACTTTGCAACCCCATGGACTCTAGTCTACCGGGCTCCTCTGTCCGTGGGATTCTCCGGGCAAGAATACTGGAGTGGGTTGCCATTTCCTCCTCCAGGGGATCTTCCTGACCCAGGGATCAAGCCAGGGTCTCCTGCATTGCAGGTGGATTCTAAACCGTCTGAGCTATTAGGGAAGCCCTTACAAAGCCTAGTGCTTATTAATTAAACTCATAGCCCTCATTTGATAATTTAGGCATATTATATTGTTTCAGAATAACTTTACAAGTTATCTAAGAATTACCAGTCATGTTGTTTACATAGAACAAATTGGAAATCATTAAGTTCAAATTTGTTAATTCAGTTTTATCTGTTACCCAATGATGTATATACCTGTGATTTAAGAATCTAAGACTTGGAATCAAGACCTGTAATTTTTCATGTAGCACTTTATTTGTAGAAGTAGCATTAGATTTTAAATATTTAGGTTAATGAAAAGTATGGTTGGATGATTATGCTTAAAATTTAGATACTGGCTAGACTATACTCAGTATTTTTTCTACCCAATATTTAATTATTTTTTGCTTTTAAATATTTTAGGTTGTTGCTCAGATGATGTGGTTGATGGATCATATTTTTAAATACACAAACTTTGGAATTGTTTCTCTAATTCATGGAGACTTCTTTATAAGACAGGTAACTAATGAGCATTTTTTTCCATAGTGAGAGTCTTGATCAGTCTGATTCTTTAGTGTAAAAAGAGACATCACAAAACTAATTGTAATAGATAGAGCCTCTTCTAGTTATCTCAGGGAGCTGGGAATATGTTCCCTAAAACAGAGTTTGAATTATTTCAGTCTGAATTTGACTATGCATAAGTATTAAAAATGCAAATATTTTCATCTCCACCCTCCTCCTCCCTTTCTAAACAGTTTTCAAGCACCTGCTACATTCTCAGCTCTTCTGAGATCACTGTTAATTTTATTTACCAAGTCACTGTTACATGATACAGAAGATACCTAAATTAGCAATTGTGAGATTGTTAAATAAGATTACCGTAGGAAGAATATTAAGTAATTAAATAAATAAGAGAAAATATTTTGTAAATTCATAATATGAAAACTGAGTACATCAGATTTCTGTAAATCCAGAAAAACCTTAGAGGAGAAGATAATACATGGCATAAATTTAAAGAATGAGTATGAGTTTGATGGAAGAAGATGGATTGGGAATGGATCCCAAGCATTAGGAATAGTTTAATAGGGAAAAAAAAACTCGCTTATCAAAATAGTGTTTCCCTGATGTGCTGCTTAGAGTCACATGCTTTATTTTCTCAAAAATGGATAACTGAAATATGATATCAAGAGTTTTTATGTATGGTAATGCCACACTAATCTACTGTTTATATATTTAGCAACTTCACCTTGGATGGTGCATATTAGTTTATTTAATGAATTGCTGGTGAATCTAATTAAACCTCTTCTGAGAACTGCAAATTCAGAAACAAGCTGAAATAATGTAGAAAAACTTCTGAGCTCTATGAAAATATGTATCCCAAAACACATAAACTTTGCTCCAGACAGTTTTATGTACAAAACTTTTTTTTTTTTCCCATTCTGTATAATTGCTTCGTTCCTTCTGGGAAGGCCCTTGGTTTTTCTGAGCAGAGAGATGGGGAAAAAAGCAGGCTTGGTGTACCTCAGGAAGAACGGAGAATTGGGGATTGGCCACAATAAGACTGAAACAAAATAAGCAGATCAACTTATAAGTGATCAGAACAACTTAATGAAGAAACTAATCTAACATCTTAGTATCGTTGGAGGGAAAGACAGCAGAGCTGACAACTGAAGCAGTCCTCTGGAGTCCAGAGGAGACGCTGGATGAACTGCTTAGGATCTGAGGAAATTACTGAATTTATAGTGTTGTAACAGTTGACCTTGTTATCATGATGATCCTTAGGCCTCAAGAAGAGGCTAAATTAGACTAAATTATCAGTGAACTTTGAGGAGTTGAAAGTAGAAAATAATGTACTCCAAAACATTTCCTTTTTTATTATAGTGTTGTTTTATATACTTAAGACTATATTTCAGATTATTGGAGAGACTTACAAATTCACTTATAGAGAGCAAAAATATTTTTCCTGTTAGATAGTAATTAAAATCTATAACTTGAGGGTAAGAGAGAGAGAGAAAATAATATTAATATTAAAGAAGGTCTCTTGGGGCTCTGCTACTAGACATTTTAAATAAAATATTTCCAAGGATATTAAAAATATTTTATTTGTAGTCTTGGGAACTTAATAAATAAAATTTAATCATAATCAGTTCCATAAATCAGCTGAGAAAATTGTTAGTTGTTTTGCATTTGGAATAATTTAAAGACTGAAAGCATACAAATTATTTGGGGGAGCTTCTGTAATTTTGTTGGCTGGAAAATTACTAGCAAATTGATCATACTGAAAGGAAGAACCTTTCTAATATTTAGTCATGAGTTTGGGGCCTCCCTGAAAATGCTTCTGAATTCTTTTTTTCAGTATCCAATTTATCCTCTTTCCTTACTTTCCCTCACAACTGAAACCCAGTCCATCAGAACATCCTGTTAGCATTCAGACTTTTTTCCTGAATGTATGCACCTCTCATCTATATCCTGTAGTTGAATCTCATCAAACTCCTCTGTCCAGACTCTACAGCAGTCTCCTAACTCATTTCCTGCAGTCTTTTTGTCACTGGAGCCAGAAGATATTTAATGTAAATAAGATCATGACTCTCCTTTTTTGAAAATTATTTAATGACATCCCATCCCAAATTACTACTCACCAAACTCAAGGCCTTTCTCATATGATCTCCACCTCTCTGCAGTTCTCAGCCACACTGACCTTGTCATGCTCTCTGAAATGCCAAGATTACTCCCACCTCAGGGCCCTTTGTCTCTTTTGTCCTCGTCACCTGTTCTCTGCCACTCATGTTCACATGGCTGATTGCCTCACATTATCAGCTCTTTGCTTACATTTCACCTCCCTGGAGTTGCTTCCCCTGATCCTGTTGCATTTCTCTAGCCTCTTGCTCTTCTTCCTAACATTTATCACCAGTTGTATGCATCCTCTACTAGGGTGTCTTACTTCTCTGTCTCTAAAACGTGCCTGGCAAGTAAGTAGTAGGTACTCACTAATGAAGAGTGAATAAACTTTCAGAGGCAATTAGAGCAAATTGTTTCTTCAGAGAGAAGGGTTTATTTATGTAAGTGATAATAACTTCCTTTTGCCACTGTGGTCAAAAGGGGAAGTAAGCAGTAGGGTGCAAGGGGAAGTCACTATTGTAGCCTGTGTTTGGGATTTACTCTGGAAGCAGTAATTTCTAGCATTTATGGTCTTTAAATTTCAAACATGCCTATACTTATTATACATGTGTTTGCCCTCTAGGGAAAATCTCATCGTGACCAACAGCTTCTTCTTCTTAAGAAGCACCTAGAAAATAATTACAGGAGCAGAGATCGAAAATGGATTGTTCTGTTTCCAGAAGGGGGCTTCCTCAGGAAGAGGCGAGAAGTCAGTCAGTCATTTGCCAAGAAAAATAACTTGCCATTTCTTACACATGTCACTTTGCCAAGAGTTGGGGCAACAAAAATTATTTTACGTGCACTTGTAGCACGACAGGAAAATGGAAGTCCAGCAGGAGGAGACGCTAAGGAATTAGGTATGATGGTTTTAGCATTTTTTTCTTTTTTTGGAATTAGAGGCTTTTCTGGAGTTCTTTTTTATATTTATAATTTTTTTTGAGTAGAAATAATACTGAGGAAGAAGATGAAAATATAATTTGAAATATTTATTTGTTTGGCTATGTTGGGTTTTAGTTGTAGCTCATGGCTCACATGTGGGATCTTAGTTCCCCAACCTGGAATTGAACCCACATCCCCTTGGAATGGGGTAGAAGGCACAGCCTAAACCACTGGACTGCCAGGGAAGTTCTGAAAATATAACTTTTTAATGTTTCTATTTACCAAGTAGTCCATGCTTACATTAATTTATTCAAATAGTATAGGAATGTATAAGGTCAAAGGTGTCTTTCCCTTCCTGTATACCTTTCTCCTGGCCATTCACACTGCTTCAGTTGCCATCCCTGTAAATATCTTTTCAAATTTGTGAAGCGTGTAAGTAGTGTAAATTCCTATAAGTGAAATTACTGTATTAAAAGATACAGAAATGACTAATTTGAAAAACTGTATGCAAATGAAATTGTAATGATATATATATTTTGCATTTATCAAATTTAGAAAGTTTTTTTTTGTTTTTAATACAGAGAATGAGTTTAATACAATTGGGCAGTATTTTTGATTAGTTACTCCACTGCATATAATACTTATCAAAACGGAATGATCTGAAATACTGGCACAGTAGTTTATCATAGCATTATGTCAAATGGCAGGAAATTGGAAATAGCCAGAAGAGAGAATAGATAAGAATTATTAAATATCCATCTAACAGAATATAACACAGCCATTATGAATGATGTCAATGGGATGGAGTAGGAGGAACATAACAACTCTTGTGTAAACAATATGAGCTTAAATATGTAAATAATAAGGCAGTAGAAAATTTGTGAAAGGAAAGATTCCAGAATATTAGTGATTGCTTCTCTGAGTTGTAACATTATGGGTAATTTTCCCCCATTTCTTAATACTTTCCTGAGTTAAAAAAGAATAGTACATATTACTTTTATGGCCAGGAAAAAGTAAACCATCCTCAAAGATGCAGCTCTCTTGCAGATAGTCTGATGAGGTATGCAAATCTGCAGCATCTGTTTGTGCCAACAATGTGAAGGCTCTTTTGAACAATTTTCTCTAAGATACTATGAAAGTGTGCTGATAAATTATAAGTCAAAAAGCTGAAAGAAACTGACTAGGCCTGTTTCCTTAGTAGCATTTTGCTATTTCTTTTAATAGTCTTTAGATAAAATAAAAGTGGAAATGATGGACCCTCAGAAATATGTGTTATTTTAGATGACAGTAAGGACCAGATATAAAAATAATGCCATGAGATTGTGCTGAGTTCTTTTATTTGTTTTTTGCAAACAGCTGCCTGGCAGTCAGCTCGCTTGATCTTTCATCTATTAAAGAGACAAATTGAAAGAGTCTTTTAATAGAAAAGGAAGGTTTGGAATAGCTTCACGGCTGCAGAGACACTGTGGCAATGTCAGCCAAGCCAAAGCTTGAAGGCAAAGGTCTTCCAAACAGGATTAATTGCACTAATAAAGGCTGCTGTTTTTGAATAGCTTTACCCAGTCAATATTCTGTAATGGTCTAGATCCCAAAGGAATGGGTACTTATCATATTGATTACACACAAGGAAAGAAAACTTTTGTTTTGTTTTCCTTTTGGAGAGAAATAGTCTCTGTTTATAACCAAAGTAAAATTGTTTATTACTTATCTTACCTTAGTTGAAATTTTTAGGCCTCTCACTTTCTGAGATGGCCCACACTCTGTGGAATGTGTTTCTCCCAGGGCTGCACTCGCCTTCTGAGATAGACCACATTCTGTCTATGGGATGTGTATCTCTCTAAATAAACCCACTTCTTACCTGTCAAGAAAAAAAAAAATTTTTTTATTCTAGCAGATTAGGAAAAATCCCGTAAGAAATTCTATAATGAACTATATACCCCAAAACTAGTTTTACTTATATTTTACCTTTTCTTCTGTATGTTTCAGTATTTGTATTTTATTTTTTTAGTGTTCATATTCACTATTTAGTATTTTATTCTATATAAGTACAAACCATGGTTTCATGTTGGTTTTAAACATGTAAACATAAACATGTAAAAATAAAGTTGTATCTAATTAACTTTAAAAGGATTAGCACTTTCAATTTTTATGATTTAATCAATATTAAACTGAACTCTGGTGATTTTTCCCAACCATTTTATTATAAAAATTTTTAAGCATCCATAAAAATTAAAAGAACTTTGCAATTTTGCAGTTAGTGAGCAGACCAACTAGATTTTACAGTTAACACTTTACTATATTTGTTTTATCACATGTCTCTCTATCCTTCTGTCTGTCTGTTAGTCCATTTTGGTTGTTTTTGTTTTTTTTTAAATGCATCTCAAGGTAAGTTGCAGTCATCACTTTAGCCCCAAACATTTCAGCCTGTATGTCATGGATAGCTTGTTAAAATGTCTCTACACTATTATGTTACCTACACTATTCCTTCAGTAATATATTATTTAAAAATTAAATTTTTTAAACTTATTTCTTATATGAGTATTTTTTCCCCCTTAGAATGTTGTCTAAAATTTTAAAAGAATTTTAGGCCAGTTTTTAATTATTTCACATTTTAAGTAAATATTGTTGATTCCTTCTGTACATTTGGACTTAGGCTTAAAAGTAAGTTTTATTGTTTTAAAGATCCTTTAATTTTAAAGATCCAAACAAAGGATAGACCTTTACACTTTAAAGTCTACCCATTAGCATTCTCTGTGAGGAGTCCCCTCTCAATTCTTGCTCAACTTTGTACCCTGAGCTGGGAACAGAAATGGAGTGCAGAGGACTGCAGTGAGCAGAACTTCCCCAGCCCTTCCCACAACAGTGGTTACCACCTGTTGTTCCTGCCAAAGCGTGGACGGTTTATTGCTTTATTTTTCTATGACTCTTGACATAATGGGAGGGGTGTTTTGTTGTTGGTTTTGAACAAAAGCAGCAACTGAAGATCATGTGTGTCAATAAAATGCTTAATTTTACTGCCTTATTCCAATATTTATTAATGTCTTCCAAGTATCACAAATCTTAGTGTTTGTATTATAATATAGTGTTTGTATATAATCTTGTGTTATATTTAGTGAATGGATTTTTTTGTTTGTTTCGAGATCTGCTTTTCACTTTCCTGATGTGATCCTTTAGCTTTTGATGTTTTCAAGATGCTTTATACTTTCTATGCTTATTGCAGGTTAGTTTTTTTTTTATGTGATTTGATGCAAATAATATAAAAATTGATCCAATTTTATATTGTTCTCAGACAACAAATCAAAAGGCCTCCAGTGGATAATAGATACAACCATAGCTTATCCCAAAGCTGAACCCATAGATATTCAAACCTGGATCCTTGGATACAGGAAACCAGCAGTCATACATGTACATTACAGGTAAGAATCCCGTATTAGTACTCAGCATAAATCCGACATAAAGTACTGTCTCTATCAGCCGTAGGTTGACTAGGTCACCTCATGTATTATTCTAGGCCCTCAGGATACCCTGGGGGATAGGAAAAGAAAGATTGGTGTTTTGTTTGGCTGTTGGGGGGATTTGGGCTTTATTTTAACCCCTAGCTTTCTTAATTCCAAAACAGTCTGTTTATTGCATATTCTAGATTTTTCCTGTCAGGAATAATACCACTGAAATTAAAATAAATGGAAACATACATGGTACTCCTTACCCATTCTTGGTTTTCTGTTTTGTTTGTTTGTTTATTGTTCTCAGAAGAATTGGTTTCTGTTCAGACTCTCTAGTTGTTTGGTTATAGTTAAAAATTTTTAAACAAGAATGAAATGTTTCCAATTAGAATAAGAGATTTAAAATGCAGCATTAGAAACCGTATATATACAGATGTGAATAATACAAATAATGAGGTTAGATCTCTTTCTCTTTTAATGTGGGGAGATTGGCAAGAAAAACTAAGTAGCATTGACTGCTTAAAGTAGGGAATAGATAGAAGGTAGTTTGGAAACTATGAAGTTCACTGAAAAATGATCATTTAGTTTAATGTTGGTTTACTTATAGGTAGGTTTTAAAGTCTCTATTCATGAATGTATTCTTTTTCTGCAGTTAAGCATATCTTATCCAGAACATTACTATTAGCCCAAAATTAGTACAAGCCAGTTTTGCTTCACGTGACATAGAAAATGTTTTCTTCATCTCAGCTGACTTTAAAGATAAAGTAACACCTATTCTTAGAGAATTTAATCGAAATGATCACTTTGGTAATTTGGTTTAGCTAGACAAGTTAGTGATCACATCATCATGATTATCTCGGTCATAAAGATCTTTTTTGTACAGTTCTTCCATGTATTCTTGCCACCTCTTCTTAATATCTTCTGCTTCTGTTAGGTCCATACCATTTCTGTCCTTTATCGAGCCCATCTTTGCATGAAATGTTCCTTTGGTATCTCTAATTTTCTTGAAGAGTCTTTCCCATTCTGTTGTTTTCCTCTATTTCTTTGCGTTGATCGCTGAAAAAGGCTTTCTTATCGCTTCTTGCTATTCTTTGGAACTCTGCATTCAGATGCTTATATCTTTCCTTTTCTCCTTTGCTTTTCACCTCTCTTCTTTTCACAGCTATTTATAAGGCCTCCCTAGACAGCAATTTTGCTTTTTTGCATTTCTTTTCCATGGGGGTGGTCTTGATCCCTGTCTCCTGTACAATGTCATGAACCTCAGTCCATAGTTCATCAGGCACTCTGTCTATCAGATCTAGGCTCTTAAATCTATTTCTCACTTCCACTGTATAATCATAAGGGATTTGATTGAGGTCATACCTGAATGGTCTAGTAGTTTTCC
>SJYA01006548.1:0-20867 GCA_006410615.1 Neotragus moschatus
CTTCACTCTATGGCAGACTCTAGGTTGAATTTGGCCAATTAGAAAGCATTCAGACAAATGACATCAGGAACATACAACAGGCAGGCAGAGAATTATCCCATCCGGCCCACTGAAAACCTCCCTTTCTGTGTAAACGAGGCCAACGTATCCTGTCTTAAGGACTCACTCGTGGTTTTGCACAAGGCAAGAGAACAGCTAGAAGCATCTGTAGCTGCTTTGAACATCCGTTCAGTTACCTCTGCAGCTGGGTCTGGGGAGTTTGCCTTTGCAAGGGGCACCCTGGGAGATTCTTAGCAAAAATTCAAAAGTGGAAACTGTTGTCTGGAGTGAGGGGAGAAATCTCCCAGGTGGACTCTTGTGTAAGTCAGCCATGGAGTCTACCCTTCTGTCGCCACCCAGGAGGATCAGTGTGGCTTACTTGTCACTGCTGAATTCAGATAATGAGGGTACAGAGTCCCCAGGAGGTATGTCTTTATATAATTTTATTTTTGGCTGAGCCGGGTCTTCATTGCTGCTGGTGGGCTTTTCCCTAGTTGCAGTGAGCGAAGGCTGCTCTCTAGTTGTGCTGCCTGCCACTCGCATTCCGGTGGCTTCTCTTGGTGCAGAGCACAGGCTCTGTGGAGCTTGGGCTGCAGCACGTGTGGTTCCTGGGCTCTAGAGCACAGGCTCCATGGTTGTGTCACGTGGGCTCAGTAGCTGCGGCACACGGGCTCAGTTGCTCCACAGCACGTCGGCTCTTCCTGGACCAGGGATCGAACCCCTGACTCCTGCACTGGCAGCAGGACTCTTTACCACTGAGCCATCAGGGAAGTTCCTCAGTCTGTAATTTTGAATACAAGGACATAGTAACTTTTAAGAGACAGAAAATTGTCTCTGTTAGCAGATTTAATCTCAACAGTGGCAAAGCCCAAGCACCCTTTATTCTCTCCTTTCTTTCAAATAGGTGCACAAAGTTGACATCACTTTTAAAGATCCAGGTGAATTATTTTTTCTCTCCAGCAAGATTGCTTATTTGTTTCTTTTGTTTCAAGGAATGTTTTAAATATATTTCTATTATTTTATTAGCTTGGTCCTTATAGAAAATTTTCAAAGTACTGATAAGCAGTAATAATAATTATTATTGTAACAATAATAATAAAATAAAGTTAAAACCACCAATATTACCACCACCAAGAGAGAGCTATGTCTCACACTTTGGTTTGTTGCTTTGCTTTTACTTTTTTTATTGAAGGACAGTCAATTTACAATGTTGTGATAATTTCTGCTGCACAGCAAAGTGACTCAGTTACGCACATGTGTATGCTATTTTCCACTGTAGTTTATCCCAGGATCTTGAATAGAGTTCCCTGTGCTTTACACGAGGACCTTGTTGCTTATCCATCTGAATGTAAGAGTCTGCATCTACTAACCCCAAACCTTCAGTCCACCCTTCTCACTTCTCTGCCCCCTTGGCAGCCATCGGTCCGTTCCACATGTCTGTGAGGCTGTTTCTGTTCTGTCGATAGGTTCATGATTGTTTTATATTCCTAGGAAAGAGGTTCATGGATAACTTCTGATTTAAAATGAGACCCAGTTAAAATTTTCCCCTAGCAGTTGCCCTTAAAAGAGAGGACAACTGATGTTACTTCCATCAAAAACAAATACTGGAAGGTACAGCCTGAAACATTTTTGAACATGAAGAACAGTGGGAGGAACCTGACCCCCGGAGACGTCAGAGCAGAGTGTAAGATGGTGAAGCATCGGCCCCGAAACAGGCACACCAGGCAAGGGTTCAGACACACACCGACGTCCGAATCTCCATTTACCGCATTTTGTATCTATGATCAAAGGATGAAATAATATTTAAACTGTTGGCTATACATTTTTAAAGCATTGTTTTACATCCTTACCTTAGCCTGCAAATAAAATTTTCAGATGGATTAGAGACTCAAGCTAAAACTACAAAATACTAGAAGAAAACAAGAAATCGTACTAATACTGGGAGCTGAATGACAATCTCTCTTCTCTAAACACCAAGACTAGATAACTTTTTTTTTTTAATGCATGTATTTAGAAGGACATGTGTATAATCGTGGTGAAACGTCTGGACTCTGGAGGGTCAGACCTAGGTGCAAACCCTGACTTTGGCGTACTCTGGCTGGATGACCTTACAAATGCCTTAAACTCCTCTGATTTCTGTTGTCTTATCTAGAAAACAAACATGCCAGTAGTTCCTACTCAAAAAGCTGTGTTTCAAATTAAATAAAATATCATACATAAAACATCTGGTACAATTAACATTATAAATTATTTGTATAATTTTACATATTTTACATATAAGAACATATAAAACTTAGAAAATACAATAGAAATAAGGTCAAACTAAGGGCTATGATGATGGACAGGGAGGCCTGGCCTGCTGCGATTCATGGGGTCGCAAAGAGTCAGACATGACTGAGCAACTGAACTGAACTGAACTGAACTGAAGGGCTATGATAATAAGCCTAACTGGCTTAAACTCCCCTGTTAAAAGGCAAAACACAGAACAGAGACAGACGCAGAAAGAATCAGTATTCAGCCACTAAGAAAACACATATAAGATGAAAATGACACAGAATGATTACCGTTAAGCAGATGGGAAATTATCAACTATACATAAACAAAAGGAAATCAAGACGCATGGTAATTTTAGACAAGTTAAAATTTATGGTAAAAAATATTAAATTTTATATTAACTAAAAGTGCCATTATGTTCCAAGCAACAAAGCATCAAAATATAAAGCAAAAGACTATTAGAACTCAATAATTTGATTAAAGCACAATGGCAACATATCACTTTAGTTTTTCAGAGATTAAACAAAAAAATAGAAATAGAAAATTAATGTAATTAGATTGGAATAATACATACATTTTTATCTTTAGACAGATTAATTACATTTTCTTGGGCTCCAGGAGATAGTAAAGGACAGAGAATCCTGGAGTGCTGCATTCCATGGGGTTGAGAAGAATTGGGCATGACTTTGAGACTAAACAACAGCAACATATACAAAATTGTTCCAAATAACAGATCCAAAAAAAAAGAATTACTGATGCAGTCATTTGTATGGGTTGCTTGCTTTAATTGCAATATAATAATAAGAAAATGTTTAACAGAAACCTAGACAAACATTCTTAACCACTTAAAATTTTTTAAAGTTTTCCTAAATAAATATTGGATCAAAGAGAAAATACAGTTAATATGCACACACTATTTTGAACAAAAGAAATTAAACCATTGCTTCTAAAACCAGTTGTGGAATTCTTGGGCTCCAAAACCACTGAGGATGGTGACTGCAGCCATGAAGTTAAAAGACACTTGCTCCTTAACACTTGCTCCTTGGAAGAAAAGCTATTGACAAACCTAGACAGCGTATTAAAACCAGAGACGTTACTTTGCCTACAAAGGTCCAATAATCATGTACGGATGGAGAGCTGGAAAATAAAAAAGGCTAAGTGCCGAAGAATTGATGCTTTTGAACTGTGGTGCTGGAGAAGACTCTTGAGAGTCCCTTGGACAGCGAGGAGATCCAACCAATCCATCCTAAAGGAAATCAGTCCTGAATATTCATTGGGAGGACTGATGCTGAAGCTGAAACTCCAATATTTTGGCCACCTGATGCAAAGAACTGACTCATTGGAAAAGACCCTGATGCTGGAAAAGACTGAAGGCAGGAGGAGAAGGGTATGACAGAGGATGAGATGTTTGGATGGCATCACCAACTCAATGGACATGAGTCTGAGCAAAGTCTCAGAGACAGTGAAGGACAGGGAAGCCTGGTGTGCTGCAGTCCGCGGGGTCGCAAAGAGCCAGACATGACTGAGCGACTGAACAATAGTTGTTTACAATGTTGTGTTAGTTTTTGCTGAGCAGCAAAGTGAAGCAGCTATATGTATACATATATCCCTTCTTTTGGAGACTTCTTTCCCACGTAGGTCACCACGGAGAATTTAATTGAGTTCCCTGTGCTATACAGTAGGTTCTCATTGCTTATCCATTTTATACATAGTAGTGTGTGTGTTTGTGTCAATCCCAATCTCCTAATTTGCCCCACCTTCTCTTTCTCCCCCTTGGTATCCATACATTTTCTTCTCTACTTCTGTGTCTCTATTTCTGCTCTGCAAATAATATCATCTACACAACTTTTTCTAGACTCCACATGCATGCATTAATGTATGACATTTGTTCTCTTTCTGATTCGCTTCACTCTGTATGGACCTTTACTTCTTCTTAACTGGGGGAAATATTGGATAGGACGGGAAATCAAGCTGTTCTGCTCTTCTCTAGCCAAGGATGTGGCTTCCAGATAGACTGTTCAGAGTATTGCTCCCAGGGAATCAAGTTGAGGGAGAAAGAAAATGACTAAATAATCTTAGATGGCCATGGGGGCCGTGAAAAACACGAAATGAAAGAGTGAGCTAGGCCCTACCTTCAGCTTCCTTAGGTAGGGAGTGAGGTCACACACAGTAGGACAGGCTTGGCCTGAGTCAGTTCAATCATAAAAATATGAAAGGCAGCTCCGTTCCACTGAAGTCCAGCAGGACCCAGTTCTAGGAGAAATTCACCTGTGCTCATGAAGAGTTGATGCTCCCTTGTATGATAGCTGCATTACCTCAGTCATTCCATGAGTTTTGCATTTAAATGCTCAAGAAAATGTTTACAGGGGTGGCTTCTTCCCTTCCAATTCTGTTCTGCAACTGGCCCTCATAATTTGTTATAAGAATTCAGATGGTACCTAACACAATCTTTTTTCCTGTTGTACTGTTCAGAGAGAAATGAATGATTGTCTATTTTGAGTATTAATCTTCCGTTGTCTCCATGGATACCTGATTCACTTAGAAATGAGAGGTTCGGAAGCCAGAGGACCTATATTTGGTTCCTCCAGGATGGAGAGTCTGAGGCTCAGGGAGGGGAAAATCTAAACCCCATCATGGTGGGCACGGATTGGCTAAGCAATAAAACACCATCTACAGCATTTGAGAAAGAGAGAAACATATTCAATCATTTTTACAGCTGATGTAATAGCCTCTGAGTTTCTGCTCAAAGAAGGAATCCATTTTCAAATCATACCCCAGTCAAAGGGATTCTCCCACTGCTGAGAAGAGGTGACTGTAAACCTACTCCCGTCAGCCTCAGAAGGGAGAAAGGCAACTGTAGATGCTGTCAGAGACTGAGACGGGCAGGGCCATGTGGAAGCGCGGGGGCAACCCTTCCTGGGATGAAGCTTTTACAGAAATGTTTTCCATTAAGTGCCTGTATTTAAAATCTTATTTCTTAATCACATTATGCAGAAGCTAAGAGTCTGGTCTCTAGTCTTACCTTATATAAGTACTCAAGGGAAACCACGCACCCTGCCAACTGACCTAAGTCAAAAGGTGCAGAAGGCAGGCTGGTGAGAACCAAGAGAACTTGAGTAAAGAGAAAGCGGGACCAGAACAAATGCTCGTGATTCTTGGATTCACACCTGGTCCAGTGACTTCACCAATTCTTTATACAAGAAAAGAAAGCATACCAAACTCCCTCTGTATTTTTTTTTCAATTTAATGTGTATTGTTACACTTAAGTTGGCCACTTTATTTTTTTATATATACAAAAATTTTTATTTTTATTATATATATATATTTAATTGGAGGCTAATTACTTTACAGTATTATATTGGTTTTGCCATACATCAACATGAATCCACCACAGGTATACACGTGTTCCCCATCCTGAACCCCCCTCCCTCCCTGTACCATCCCTCTGGGTCATCCCAGTGCACCAGCCCCAAACATCCAGTATCATGCATGGAGCCTGAACTGGTGATTCGTTTTGTATATGATATTATACATGTTTCAATGCCATTCTCCCAAATCATTCTACCCTCTCCCTCTCCCACAGAGTCCAAAAGACTGTTCTATACATCTGTGTCTCTTTTGCTGTCTCAAATACAGGGTTATCATTACCATCTTTCTAAATTTCATACATATGTGTTAGTATACTGCATTGGTGTTTTTCTTTCTGGCTTACTTCACTCTGTATAAGTTGACCACTCTAGCACTTAAGGGTCTGAATATCCTGATGGTTAAGACAAAGAGAGAATTATGAATGATGACTCATATGCTGGAGCAGGAGGGTCTTAATCCGTAAAGGAGTCTCATTTCTGACCAGGTTTGGAATCAATTCAGAGTTGGATGGAGACTATAGTATATGCATATCAGACTATCACATCATTACGGACTATACCAATGTGGAGAATGTGGCTTATATCTGCATGTACACAGGCTTCCAAGACTTAATTAGAGAGACATAGCTGGCTAATCACAGGTAGCCCTGTGGTCCTGCAGGCCTCCTGGCAAGACCTGCTTTGCCATGCCACAGCGAACTGAGCCAGCAAAATATGTGTTCCCTTCATAAGAGCAAGGAAAGGGTTTCCTTGCCCCTGGTTTCACTTCTCAAAACCATCTAACCAGTAAGACTGTCCACTGCCCAGGCAGGAGGGTTGAGAGGGGTCAACAGCATTAAGCTGGTAGATTTCCTTCCACAAGAGGTGAGACAGACAAATCCGCTACCTCCAACTCAAACATTAGGGTCCAAAGATTAAAAAACAGTTTCTTAGAAAAGCCAGTTTCCCTGGCAGTAAGACTTGAATTCCCAATACTATGATCTGAACCTCCTTTTCAAAGCACTGTACCCCTTCTATGTCCTTCAAGACCAACATCCTCCTACTGATAATAGCAACCAAAATGATCTCTAAGATTCATTCACAGAATTTAAAAGGTTACTCCCCACAGTCAAGGGATATATCTTTGAATACAAGACTGTGTTGGTTACAAAGAAATGGACTATTATGGTGCAGCATGGAAGGTCACAGAACTGGGGGAGGGTGGAGAAGAAGGAGGAAGCTCAAAGCCATGTTGTTTCTGCCATTTAAGTTCACTTGGGAGAATCCAGTTTTTCAGATTTGATAAGAACTTAACTACCGTTTACTGAGGGCATCAGTCTCTCCAGTCTCCACTATGACAGCCTTTGCTTTCATCTTATAGAAGTCATCTAAGACACTGACCCAGGAAAGTAGCCCTTGGGATAACGTCATAGCAGGAGGTGAGTGCTGAGTTGCTTCAGTTGTGTCCGACTCTTTGCCAACCCAGGGACCTCAGCCCACCAGACTCCTCTGTCCATGGGATTCTCCAAGCAAGATATAGGAGTGGGTTGATGTGCCCTGCTTGTAGCAGGAAACACAGGTCACAAAACAGACAGAGTTTAATTCTCCAAAGTCCAGTTCTTTGCAATGTCACATAGCTCTTCAGAAGAGTTTGTCTTGAACCCTTCAAATATCAAATTCCCTCCAGCATTTTCTGCATCTGTAGACACCTCCCTAAACAAACACCGGTAACCAGGAAAACTATTCTTAATCCAGAGCATCTCTCAAGAAGACGGTGGCTGTGTTTTAAGTAAAATTCAACTCAAGAATTCATTTCAGAAATTATTTTGGAAACTCCTATTATGTACTTTCGTTGTTTCATCTCTAAGTCGTGTCTGACTCTTTGCGACGCCATGGACTATAGCCCACCAGGCTCCTCTGTCCATGGGATTTCCCAGGCGAGGATACTGGGGTGGGTGGCCATCATATTACATGTAAGGCTTGAGAAAAGTGGGTATTGCCTTCCAGGAGTGCTGAGTCTTCTCAGGCTTTCAGAGACATCCATAGACCATCCCCAACAGCCCCACAACAGAAGGCAAGCTGAGGGCTATGATGTTGGAGATGAGAGTGAGTGGGCTGTGGAAACACATAGGGACAGGAGCATTTTTCTACCTGGAGAAAAGATGAGTTCCAAACAAAGCCTTGCTGTAAGGACAGGAATTGAATCAAGTCAAGGCTATGGTTCATCTAGTGCAGACAGGGTTAACTTAGAGAATGTGAAGCTTCTGAGGCCGTGTCACTTGGTCTCCTGTGCTCATGATCTGATCCTGCCTGGAACTTCTCGGCCTTCCAAGGGTCAGTAACCAACCTGTGACCTTTCCAGGGCAAGTAAGGAGGAGCCCAAGCTATCCACCATCTTCCTCTGACTTCTCTACAGTGAATGCCTGTGGATACTCCAAACACATCTCCCAGTCACATCCAGCATGAGCTAGAGGCAGGATGGAAAGCCTGGATCAGAGTTTCTCAAGGTCAAGGATTTATTCCCTAAGGCAGGGGTCCCCAGTCTCTAGGCTCTAGTGCCTGATGACCTGAGGTGGAGTAATAATAATAGAAATAACATGCACAACAAATATGTGTGCACGCAAAGTCACTTCAGCTGTGTCCAACTCTTTGCAATCTTATAGACCTCCCCCTCCCAAACCCCGCAAGCCTCCATCAGGCTCCTGGGACTCTCCAGGCAAGAATACTAGAGTGGGTTGCTTTGCTCTCCTCCAGGAGGATCTTCCCAACCCAGAGATCGAACCTGCATATCTCATGTCTCTTGCACCGCCAGGCGAGTTATTTACAACTACTGCCACCTGGGAAGCCCTGATAGGTCAATTTCACCTTAAATCCCCCTGGAGGTGGCCAGCCATCCCAAGGTCACTCTTTATGGTCAGTCACCTTTCACTTGTGCTTTCAGGCAGTGTCCACAGCTGGGATCCAGGGAATAGATTTCATCCACAAGTCACAAGTCTTAGCAGTTTATTCAAAAGAGAAGTGTTCAGAAGCATTTTCCTGAGCAAGGTCCCATGAATGCAGAGGCTTTACAGACTGTACCATCAACTCATCCCAACCAGATTCAAAAGCTGCCTCCAGTCGATTACATGGACACAAGACACAAACTGAAACACACACACACAGAAGCTTAAGTTCCAGTGCTTTGGGGGATGCAGGGATTCCTAAAGCTGGAGCCTCCTGCTGGCTCCAAAAGAGAAGGTTGAGGTGACCATCCAGGGCAGTAGGGCTCCTGCAAGCCTTGAGGAGGGCCTCAACCAGACAGTGTCTCTCTGCAAGAATTTTTTTTTTCTGCAGATAATAGAATGCACATTGTTTCCCCTTAGAGAAAAGCATGGCCTGGACAGCATTGTGATCCAGGCTGTAATTTTCAGAATTTTAGAATGCTAATCATCACTCTGCATTAGATTTGCATAAGTATACTTAAAGGGTCTTCCTTATTAAACTTTTAAGATGAGCATTAGCATTTTAATTTCTGAAAGATTTATTACATGATATTATGCCTCCCTTATCAGTAAACAAACACAAACAGTTGGAAATGGAAACACTCGTATGTTTGAGATTCACCCCTTTTGATATGAACAACAAAGAAACTCAACAGAGAAGAGACTCCATTTCTAGGGGGTTTCAAAATGCCCTACTTTCCCACCTGAAAGTTGTTACTTGGCTCTGAGGGATTCTGGGAGGGTTTGTCATGGACCCTACCTTGTCTGGGCCTGGATCAGAAGCTCAGTGCATGGCCCAGGTAAATCTCACGCTCAGAGGTAAACAATGCTAGGACCAGTATTTGCAGTCCCGAGAGAACAAGCAGATGAAAGCTGCAAATAATTGACCAGGAGCATTGTATGAGGGTCTTTGCACAAGAAAGACTATCCACGGCCTTGGCCCAGGTCTCCGCTCGAAAAAGACTTCCTGGAAGGAAGACTTCTTGGAACGCAGTCCCTCAGGTTCTCTCTCCAGGGAACTTTGATCATCCTTGCTGTTGTTGAGTCGCTCAGGCTTGTCCAACTCTGTGCGACCCCATGGACTGCAACACGCCAGACTCCACTAACCATCTCATCCTCTGCCACTCCCTTCTCCTTTTGCCTTCAGTCTTTTCCATCATCGAGGTCTTTTCCAGTGAGTCAGTTCTTCACATCAGGTGGCCAAAGTATTGGAGCTTCAGCTTCAGCAGCCATTCTTCCAGTGAATATTCAGGGCTGATTTCCTCTAGGATTGACTGGTTTGATTGGTTTGGTTATCTTTATGACACACAACCAAATGCTCACTGAACCACAGGTAGTCAGAGCTGGAGAGGATCTCAGGACATCTATCCAGACCATGGTCCCCCAGTCACTGCCCACAAAGTGACCTGCCGATGTACTTCGTTTAGGCATGTAACATTTGGGGAAATAATGTAATCACTCAACAGCATTTAGAGCTAGGAAAATTTTTAGTTTTGAGTTTTTTTTTTTTTTCTTTCTTTATAACTAGACTTCTTGATTCTCTGGAAAAACAAGGTCTTACAAGGCATTTTTAATTTTCTTTTGTTGACTTTTGGTTGCACTGAGTCTTCACTGCAGTGTGTGGGCTTTCTCTAGTTGCAGCGAGTGGAGTCTACTCTTTGCTGGGCTGCCAGGCTCCTCATTGAGATGGCTCCTCTTATTGTGGAACATGGGCTCTAGAGCACAGGCTCAGTGGTTGTGGGCACATGGGCTTTATTGCCCCGCGGCATGTGAGGTCTTCCCAGACCGGAGATCGAACATGTGTGCCCTACAGTCGTGGGCAGATTCTTAACCACTGCACCACCAGGGAAGTCCCAATGCTAGGCATTTTAGTTATTTTTTAAAATCAATTTATTTATTTTAATTGAAGCCTAATTACTTTACAACATTGAACTGGTATTTGCCATACATTGACATGAATCAGCCATGGGTGCACATGTATCCCCTATCCCGAACCCCCTCCCACCTCCCTCCCCACCCCATCCTTCAGGGTCATCCCAGTGCACCGGCTTTGAGTGCCCTGTTTCACGCATAGAACTTGGAAAGTGAAAAGTGAAACTGAAGTCGCTCAGTCATGTCGGACTCTTTGCGACCTCACGGACTGTAGCCTGCTAGTCTCCTCTGTCCATGGGATTCTCTAGGCAAGACTCCTGGAGCGGGTTGCCATTTCCTTCTCCAGGGGATCTTTCCAACACAGGGATCAAATCTGGGTCTTCCACATTGCAGGCAGAGTCTTACTGTCTGAGCCACCAGGAATTCCTGCATTGAACCTGAACTGGCGACCTGTTTCACGTATGGTAATCTACATGATTCAATGCTATTCTACCAAATCGTCCCACCCTCGCCTTCTCCCAGAGTCCAAGAGTCTGCTCTTTACATCTGTGTCTCTTCTGCTGTCTCATATATAGGGTCATCGTTACCATCTTTCTAAATTCCATATATATATGTTAATATACTGTATTATTATTATACTGTATTATTATTATTATATTATCAGTTTTGATTTCTGACTTACTATTATACTCTGTATAATAGGCTCCAGTTTCATTCACCTCGTTAAATCTGATTCAAATGTGTTCTTTTCAATAGCTGAGTGGCATTTTGGTTATTAAACTCCCATGCTCCAAAGCCCACACTCTGGAGGTCATGCTCCTCACCAGGAGTAGTCACCACGATGAGAAACCCAAGCTCAGTGACCAAAAATACTCCCACTCAAGTAACTAGAGAAAGCCCGTGTGCAGCAGCAGCAAAGACCCAGTGCAACCAAAACAGAAATAAATAATTAAAACCAAATAAATAAATTATAGGCTCTCCACTCCAAGTCCATTCTATCCTAATCTGTTCTGTGATGTTGGCACTAGGGCTCTGCAAACAATTCTCTTTTGCCAGCTGGTTCCCCGTTAGACTCGGCCAGTAACAGCTGTTAGAAAAAGAGAGGGTTTGGACGGTGGGACACACATCCTTCAGGGTGCTTCCTCTTCCTGTCTTTGTCGCATCGGCAATGGGGTTTCTTGCTCTGGCAGAGCAGCTGGTCACAGTCGTGGTTTCTCCTACACCCTCCAAAGCAGTGCAATCGGAATCCTCACTGAGCTACAAGCTTCAGCCAGCCCACACCCTCTCCTTGCACATCTGGGTCCCCATGCTATGGGGCTCCTGCTCCTCGCTTCTAGGTTAGCACAATAACAGAAGGATAATGAGAGCCACAAATGTGAGTCACACACATAATTAAAACTTTTCTAGTCACTACTGTAAAAATGATAAGAAGAAACAGGAGAAATTTACTTTTACTAATCACTTTTACTCATCTCAATTTATCCAAAATGCTATCACAGTATACCATCAATATTAAAAGCATGATTAATGACATAATTTACATCCTTTTTAATATAATGAAGACTTTGAATCCAGGATGCATTTTATACACAGAGGAATTCATCATTTAGATTGGCTACATTTCAAGCCCTCAAAAGACACTCGGAACTAGTGGCCACCATGTGGGATGGTGCAGCCCTAGGCTGTAAGAACCCAGTCCTCTCTTCCCAGCCTCCAGTGTAGCAGCTTCCTGAATTTATTAAGTCAGCATTGTCTCAATGTGCTCCTTAGGCCTTTACAGTCCCCTAGTCTTGCCTGGTAAATAATCCACCTGCAATACAGGAGACCTGGATTCGATCCCCAGGTTGGGAAGATACCCAGGAGAAGGGCACGGCAAACCACTCCAGTATTCTTGACTGGAGAATCCCATGGACAGAGGAGCCTTGTGGACTACAGTCTATGGGGTCACAAAGAGTCGGGATATGACTGAGTGACTAAGCACAGTATCGTTTCAGTTCAGTTCAGTTCAGTCTCTCAGTTGTGTCCAACTCTTTGTGACTCCATGGACTGCAGCACACCAGGTTTCCCTGTCCATCACCAACTCCCGAGGCTTGCTCAAATTCATGTCCATCAAATTGGTGATATCATCCAACCGTCTCATCCTCTGTCGTCCCCTTCTCCTCCTGCCCTCAATCTTTCCCAGCATTAGAGTCTTTTCCAACGAGTCAGTTCTTCCCGTCAGGTAGCCAAAGTATTGGAGTTTCAGCTTCAGCATCAGACCTTCCAATGAATATTCAGGACTGATTTCCTTTACGATGGACTGGTTGGATCTCCTTGTAGTCCAAGGGACTCTCAAGAGTCTTCTCCAACACCACAGTTCAAAAGCATCAATTCCTCTGCACTCAGCTTTCTTTTTGGCCCAAGTCTCACATCCATACATGACTACTGGAAAAACCATAGTTTTGACTAGACAGACCTTTGTAGGCAAATTGATGTCTCTGATTTTTAATATGCTGTCTAGGTTGGTCATAGCTTTTCTTCCAAGGAGCAAATGTCTTTTAATTTCATGGCTGCAATCACCATCTGCTGTGATTTTGGAGCCCCCAGAAATAAAGTCTGATACTGTTTCCAATCTGTCCCCATCTATTTCCCATGAAGTGATGGGACCGGTTGCCACGATCTACGTTTTCCAAATGTTGAGCTTTAAGCCAACTTGTTCACTCTGCTCTTTCACTTTCATCATGAGGCTCTTTAGTTCTTCACTTTTTGCCACAAGGGTGGTATCATCTGCATATCTGAGGTTATTGATATTTCTCCCGGCAATCTTGATTCCAGCTTGTGCTTCTTCCAGCCCGGCATTTCACATGATGTACTCTGCATAGAAGTTAAATAAGCAGGGTGACAATATACAGCCTTGACATACTCCTTTTCCTATTTGGAACCAGTCTGTTGTTCCATGTCTGGTTCTAATTGTTGCTTCTTAACCGGTATACAGACTTCTCAACAGGTAGGTTTGGTGGTCCGGTATCCCCATCTCTCTCAGAATTTTCAACAGCTTATTGTGACCACACAGTCAAAGGCTTTAGAGTAGTCAAGGAAACAGAAATAAATGTTTTTCTGGAATTCTCTTGCTTTTTCCATGATCCAACAGATGTTGGCAATTTGATCTCTGGTTCCTCTGCCTTTTTCTAAATCCAGCTTGAACATCTGAAAGTTCACGGTTCATGTACTATTGAAGCCTGACTTGGAGAATTTTGAGCATTACTTTACTAGCATGTGAGATGAGTGCAACTGTGCGGTAGTTTGAGCATTCTTTGGCATTGCCTTTCTTTGGGATTGGGATGAAAACTGACCTTTTCCAGTCTGGTGGTCACTGCTGAGTTTTCCAAATTTGCTGGCATATTGAGTGCAGCACTTTCACAGCATCATCTTCTAGGAGTTGAAATAGCTCAACTGGAACTCCATCACCTCCACTAGCTTTGTTCATAGTGATGCTTCGTAAGGTCCACTTGACTTTGCATTCTAGGATGTTTGGCTCTAGGTGAGTGATCACACCATTGTGGTTATCTAGGTCATGAAGATCTTTTTGGCATAGTTCTTCTGTGTATTCTTGCCACCTCTTCTTAATATCTTCTGCTTCTGCTAGTTCTATACCATTTCTGCTCTTAATTGTACCCATCTTTGCATGAAATGTTCCCTTGGTATCTATAGTTTTCTTGAAGAGATCTCTAGTCTTTCCCATTCTATTGTTTTCCTCTCTTTCTTTGCATTGATCACTGAGGAAGGTTTTCTTATCTCTCTTTGCTATTCTTTGGAACTCTGCATTCAAATGGGTATATCCTTCCTTTTCTCCTTTGCCTTTTGCTTCTCTTCCACTTCAAAATGAGAGACGTGTTGGAAGATTCCTGAGAGATCCTGACCCACATGGTACTTGAAACAACTGCTGAGCAACATCTGCCCTTCTGGCAAGCCCAGGACTCAGTCTTTTAACCCAGAGTTCATTCATGCCAAGTCGCTTCAGTTGTGACCAAGTCTTTGAGACCCTATGGACTGTAGCCAGCCAGCCTCCTCTGTCCGTGGGATTCTCCAGGCAAGAATTCTGGAGTGCATAGCCATGCCCTACTCCATGGGATCTTCCCAACCCGGAGACGAGACCCATGTCTCTTAGGTCCCCTGAATTGGCAGGTTTTTTTTTGTTTGTTTGTTTGTTTTTACCACTAGCACCACCTGGGAAGCCCCCAAGCCCACCTCTCCTGAACTCCGTGGCTGACCAGCAAATGGGTTGTGATTTATCACTCCATTGTTGGTAAAATTATGATGAAAAAGATGGTTCCAATAAATAGTTTCTCTTCCAAATTTGGAAAATAAGTGAAGAAACTGACTTGTATGCCTAGTAAAATGTGGACAGCTTTGCCCCCACCCCCGGAAGTATGACTCTTCCTATACTTTTAATCTGTAAACAGTGGCAGGGCTCCTTACCCAGCTCCTTCACTTAATCACACCATTTCCCAGGGCCCTCTGGGCATGTGGGACTGCAGTCCCAGTTCTGGATTGTTCTGGGTATGAGCTCTCAGAGAATGGCTTATACATCCTGGGGAAGCCAAGGACCTTCTGACTGATGAACAACTTGCCAGTTGATCATGTCACAGGCCAGGCTGAGAATGAGTAATGGTGACTATGATGATGCTTTAGCACTCACGAAATATTGGGTTCGCCAAAAAAAGTTGTTCAAGTTTTTCCATAAGATGTAACAAAAAAACTCCAGTAAACTTTACGGCCAAACCAATACCTTCGCTTGTACTATCTCATTAGCCAGATACATATCCATTGCTCTCCTACAGCCTTGCTTCTCACTCCACTGCCAAGCCTACAAGACTCCTGGCCTTTGCAAAATAGGCTGCAGTTGTTGGGAGTGAAGACTGAAACCAGAATTCCTGGGCTGGGATTCTGGTCTAACTTTCCAGGGACAAGTTCCTTAACTTCTTTGTGCCTTGACAGCCACATCTAAATATCAAGGACAATAATGCTGTTGACCTCACTAGGTTGGTGTGAGCACTAAATGTGTTAGAGCGTGCTCACAAGAATACCACGTGCTTGGCATCTAGTAAGTGCTCAGTAAGCACTTGGAGGAAGCAGCAGCAATAGCACCACTTTCTAGCCTGGTGAGATCAGTAGGAGGAGATTAAAAATATGAATTTGAATTCAGACAAATCCATGTTCTAATCTTGGCTCCTACACTTGCCAGCTGTGTTGCTTTCAGCAAATTACTTAACCTCTCATCTATAAAACTGTAATATATGCCTCAAAGGGTTTTGCTGGGAAGTTCAAGCTGGATTTAGAAAAGGCAGAGGAACCAGAGATCACTTTGCCAACATCCATTGGATCATAAAAACAGCAGTCCCTTAGACTGCAAGGAGATACAACCAGTCCATCCTAAAGGAAATTAGTCCTGAATATTCATTGGAAGGACTGATGCTGAAGCTGAAACTCCAGTACTTTGGCCACCTGATGTGAAGAACTGACTCATTGGAAAGACCCTGATGCTGGGGAAGACTGAAGGCGGGAGGAGAAGGGAGAAGGAGTCTTTGGGCCTAGAAAAGAAAAGAACAGCCTCAAAGGCCCTTGCTGAATCATCTAACTTCAGAGAAAACAAAACGGAACTTTAGGTCCCATCCTGATGCTCCAGGCCAGTTGCATCTACCTGGAACTTATCACCGCCTGTCCAGAAACCCTCCATCCCCTACACCTGCCCATAAGATTTATCACCCCCTGCCCAACTACAAATGCCATCTCAACTAAAGAATACCCAAAACATCCCACGTGATTAACGTTTCCCTTATCACTTCCACAAACCTCCCTATAAATATGGAGCCTCCCTGATCCCTCTCGGCACTCACCCTGGTTGTTAGGCTGACTGTCGCCCCTCCTTGCCTGAATAAAGGTAACCTACTTCCGTTGAGGTCGTCTCTCCTTTTCTGCCTCAGCCCGAACTATACCTTACAAAGGGGACAACAGAGGATGAGATGGTTGGATGACATCACCAGCTTGACGGACTTGAGTTTGAGTAAGCTCTGGGAGTTGATAATGGACAGGGAAGCCTGGAATGCTACAGTCTATGGGGTCACAAAGAGTCAGACATGACTGAGTGACTGAACTGACTGACTGACTGAAAGTAACGTAATAGGTGGTCCACAGCATTAAATATAAGACAAGGACTAAAAAGAAACATGACTGAGCGACTGAACTGAAAAAGCATATTATTATCATCATCTTTACCACTTTTATCATTATCTTTCTTCCCAGTAAAAGACAAACATGGAAAAACACTCAGTCTGTTTAGATTCCCTGTATTCAAGGTCAAGGGAGCCTTACAAATTAGTGAAGTGTTTCCTCTAGACCATGAAGCATCTTCCACTTCTCTCAACCTCTCTTCATAGGTAAATTAAGAGATATGGGCTAAAACCCTGAAGATCTCTCAGGCTTTGAAATGTTTTATTGTCTAAGTTCTATAAACATTTCCATGAATAGGATTTTACATTAAATTTCAGGTGCCCAGAGAGCCTCAGGGACAGAATACAGAAAGAGTAATTTGGGGATTGTAGAAAAAAGGAAAGATGAAGTTATTAAAATATGGATGGATGGAGAGAGAGAGATAGATTGATAGACTGACAGATTACTTAAGAGACAGGTTCAAAGTTTCATCTGGTACTGCAGAATCTTAGAAGGAAGATTCAGTAAATGTAAAGAAAGGGGAACCAAAAATTTGCTGGACAACTACTGCACAGGTCACCTTGAACTTGCTATTTTATTTTATTGCCCACATCTTGCTGTTGCATCTCAGAGATGAAGTGTCAAAAGTCACAATACTTATAAGTGGTAGAGCATGAACTTGAACCAAGGACTATTGAACTCCAAAGCTCAAGTTCTGTTTGCAAAGCGTTGAGTCTTCCAGTTTGGAGTAAAGCTGGCTGGAAGGGCAACGGCAAACTTGAATCCTTAATTAGAAAAGCAAAGGCAGGATAAGAAATGGTGCGTGGTTAATTTCATAGGAAATTCCTTCCCCTTCCACGTGTGGGGGAAATGGACTAAAATGAAACTGTCATCATGGAAATAAAATCTGTGCAGCCAGCTGAGTCTACGCGTAATATACTTTGCAATTGGTTCTTTGGAAATTTAAGCTGGATTGCTCTGTGCTGACCTCCTTAACCAATTTTAAATCTAGGCAATATTTAAAACATTTTACTCTGGGGGAAAAAAAATCTTTCTCATAAAGCAATTAAAGAAGCTGAACAAGAAAGAAGATGCCTTTCCTAGGAATAAAGGATGAAATTGCTTGTCCTGCATTTTCATCACTTGTTTACTCAAAATTTTTCCTCCAAGGAGTTCACACAGCACAGAATTCCCCAGCATCCAACTTAATCAACTACTGGGCCCCCCAGAAACCAGCTCAGCTCAAGCTAATCCTCTCATCAGTTAGATGCATAATATCTTAGACCTTTCTCAGAGTGGTCCAACTGGCTTTATTATTGTTATAAGCTTGTTACTTTCATTTCCACCATTGTACAACTTAATACTCAGATGAATCCACCAGGCAAATGTCATGGCTTAAAGGTCAGAAAGATTTGGGGAAGGAAAAGTTTCAGTGAAAGTACAAAGAGTGGGGGGGGGGGGTTGCCCAGAACATCCAACAATTTCAAAACCTAGGCAGAGATGGACCAGTTGAGATTTGTTTGTTTTATTTTATGGTTGTGGAAACTGAGCTGAAATCAAGGAGGTGACTTGCCTGGGCACAACCTAGTGAGTGACAGCGTCTTGACGCACGGCTTAATGTTCCATCACTTTTTGCTGCTTTAGTCTGTGTGTCTTCTTTCATCACTGAACCTGCAGACGTACCTTACAATTCCCCTCTTGGCCTCTGATTTTCCAATCTGTACCAATGCATGACATATGAGAGAACAACTCAAAGAGATGAACATTATGATGGATTGAATCGTGTCCTCCAAAAGGATGCTGAAGTCCTAAACCCCAGTACCTGTTTCCTTCAGCACTTGGTATACAGCTGTATCCTCCTTTGCCTTCTTGTGTCAGTCATCTCTGTCTGCAATAACGCTGCATAACAAACGACCTCCAAACTCAAAGGTTTACAAGCACAAGTACTTCTTTCTTTCTCATGTTGCATTTTAACAGCAGCAGGTCAAATGCGGTGGTTCTACCAGCTTTCTATCAAGTTTGGGTGTGGTCCTCATTTTTTTCTCATTTAAGTATCCAGGCTGAGAAGCAATCCCCCAATCAGAACCATAAAGTCCTCAGGGTTGAGGCTGGGAACACAAAAGAAAGCTAGAGAGAAAATGTTCAAGAACTCTTAAAACCTCTGTTGGGACATGGTGAATGACCACCCCCACCCCCAAACACAATTCCATAGACAAAAGCAAGTTCACACAGCCAAGTCTAACATCAAGCAGGCTGCCCTTCTGAAGGAGTGAGAGTGAGTCTTTGCTGATAATAATACAGCCTTCCATGCTCCTGATGTTGTAATAACATATGTATCTTTCTGACATTGGCACTAGATTGAATTCTTATATAATGGATGTTCACAGTGGCTTTTAGAAACTTACCAGATTTCCTCACAGCTAAGACAGCTAAGCGTGTGACTAAGGTTTCTCCCATCAGAAGGACTCACTGGAGACTTCACTTCAGGCACAGTATCCTGAAGAAGGCAAGACCATGACGAAGCCATTTTAGCAAGAAGGACATTTGACCCCCGGCACTGGCTCCAGGCTGAGAACCTCTCTTCCAGTGACAAGACCAGAGGATCTGCTGGTTCAGTCCCGTGGAAGAACTCAGCATTGTGACTGCCAATGTTGGCCAGTAGCTAGGCCTCCCAGAGACACTGTGTGTGTGGTGCCAAGTCGCTTCAGTCGTGTCTGACTCTGTAACCCTATGGACTATGTCCCGCCAGGCACCTCTGTCCATGGGATTTCCCAGGCAAGAATACTGGACTGGGTTTCCATGCATTCTGCCAGGGGATCTTCCTGACCCCGGGATCGAACCTGAGTTTCTTATGTGATACTTTGGCAGGCATTGGCAGGTGGGTTGCCCCCCAGAGAATCTATGAGCTACCAAATATCCTCTGATAAGCAGGATCCTCTTCTGCCTAGAGTAGCTAAAATAGATTCTGCTGTTTTGCATCTCTAAGCCTAAGTAATACCCTGTGTCTTACCACTGTGCCCATTATGTGGTAGATGCTTCAGGTCTGATGCGGAAAGAACAATTAACACAGTTAGGAAGAGCCAGTTTATTGAGCAGTTATTATATACTGGGCCGTATTCTAAGACATCTTAGTCAATTTTCTCATTGAATCTTTATAATTTCCCTTTAAAGTGAACCCATTGCAGAGAGCAAAGCACTGAGGTTAAGAATGAATAATGATCACATTATCAAATAACTAGCAAACACTTCTCTGGAGACATGATTTCTCTTGCACTGCTTTAATTAAAAAGCACCATCTCCTAAGCTCTGTATGGATCTTATTCAGTCAGGAACCTCTCTCTTAAAAAAAATATTATTGGAGTATAGTTGCTTTACAATGTTGTGTTAGTTTCTGCTGTATAGCAAAGTGAATCAGCTATGTGTTCACACATATCTCGTCTTTTTAGGATTTCCTTTCCATCTAGGTCCCCCAGGAGCACTGAGTAGAGTTTGCGTTATACAGTAAGTTCTCACTAGCTACCTGTTTTATGCACAGTAGTGTATGCTGGGAGCCAGCATGGGGAATCCTGTCCATGGCAAAGGTCATGAGGAAGGGGGCCTGGCAAAAAGCAAAGGCTGAGATCAGGCCTCAGGGGTACCCCTGGATTTCCCTGAGCATCTACCCCTAAATCCAGAGTCTGCCTGCTTTATCGTACTGTGCTTTCCACTCTTCTGACAAAACAGGTGGCTATCCCCGACCACCTTTCTCTGGAAAATGTTAACTTAGAGCTCCAGTTAACAGTCTCCTGCATGTAAAAGGAATGTCTCAGCTCAATCCCCTCTGATGGCTCTCTAACTTGCCTGACNCCCTGAGCATCTACCCCTAAATCCAGAGTCTGCCTGCTTTATCGTACTGTGCTTTCCACTCTTCTGACAAAACAGGTGGCTATCCCCGACCACCTTTCTCTGGAAAATGTTAACTTAGAGCTCCAGTTAACAGTCTCCTGCATGTAAAAGGAATGTCTCAGCTCAATCCCCTCTGATGGCTCTCTAACTTGCCTGACAGAGACTTTTACAACTTGTGATTGTTTACAGCCCCCCAACCATGAGAGGCACACAGCTTAAAACATCTTAAAGATATAGAGCCTTTTCTAAAGAGCTAAGAATTATATTGGTGATGGGTTTT
>SJYA01006549.1:0-12128 GCA_006410615.1 Neotragus moschatus
GGATTGGGAGCTCATATACACTCGTGGCTGATTCATGTCAATGTATAGCAAAACAAATACAGTATTGTACAGCAAAACAAACTAAAAAATAAAAATTAAAAAAAAGATTACAAATTTAAAATGTCAAAGGTGAACATAAGGGGACAATAACTTTTTGTTTTGTATTCTTTTGCATCTTTGGGTTTTGTATTGCATTTATAAAGTGAATTGCTGAAAAATAAAATTAAAACATACAAATAAAAAATAATTGAGTTGTTCTCAGTTGTCTAACTTAGTACATTCAGAGGGAACCAGATGTTTTCAAGCTTATTCTTCAGCTTCCTCTGTGTGAGCATCTATATTCCATCCTTACACTTTTTACCCTCCCATTCACTCTGAGGTATTGATTCATTCCTGCCTTTCCTTGCCACTATGTATAGCTTGGGAAGACAGTTTCTTAATGTACATGGAGTATGAATTATATTTTAGAACAATCTTGTGAGTTTTAGCACTTATACAGAATCATGTAGCCACTACTACATTCAGGATAAAAGATAGTTCTATTACTCCAAAAAACTATTTTCTGATAGATTTGTGTTTTCAAACATTTAATTAATACCTAAACTGGAAACAATTGATCAGATTAGTGCTTCTGTATGTTTTGTATTTTACCAGACGTTTAAAATATAATGGAATCATTATATTTTGTGTTTTGAGATTGGCTCCTTTCCCTTGGAATAAAGCTTTTTATATTTAACCATGTCATTAGCGGTATTAATACTTGATTCCTATTTGCTGAGTAGTACTCCAGTGAATTAATGTACAGTAATTTGCCCATTTAATCTCTAAAGAACGTTTATGTTGTTTCCAATTGGGATGACTGTAAATTAACATGGAGTCTTGCCCCAAGGCCACAGAAGAGCCCAGCACCAAGGTCATCTCGGAAGCTGACTGAGCCCCATTATAATAATTGTCAAAAGCCCCCATGAACATCACCAGTAGGCTTCCTGACCACATATTAGGCAAAAATATACCCAAACTATATCACCCTAATGCCAACTTTGCAGCAGAAATTTTGTCTTGAAGCTATAAAAATAGGCTACTAACCCACAAAAAAGTGTCAAATTTGCACTGACAGTGCACCTGGGACACTAACAGTGACCATCGTATCTCTGTTCTTTGTTCTTAATAAACTCCCTCTTTCTACACTACTCCATGTCTGGAAATTCTTTGCAAACCTATGGTTCAGACTGCCACAACAATTAAGATGCTGTAAACATTTATGCAAACATTTGTGTGTGAATATCAGTCTCCACTTTTCTATGGTAAATATCTAAAAATGAAATGACAGGGTCATGTGATTAGAGTGGTTACAACTTTATAAGAAACTGCCAAACTCTTTCTAGAGTAGCTGTACCATTCTGCACTCCTAGTAGAAATGACTGAGAGTTCCAATTGCCTCATATCCTTACCAGCACCTGATATTGTTAGTTTTAATTTCTTGTTTCACTATTTATTATTGATATTTAATTCTATCCATTATAATAAGTATGAGATGGTATTTCATTGTGTTGTCATTTGAATCCATCTAGTAATAATAATCCTGTGCTTATTTACTCTGTGTGCCTTCTGGCCGTCTTTAAACCATTTTACAAATATTATAATAGACTTTATTATAAAAGCAACCTTAGGTTTACAGAAGAGTTTTGCAGAAAATACAGAAAATTTGCCTATGTCCCTTATTCCCTGAACACTCTTCCACCTAGTAACAGCTTGTGTTGGTGTGGTATGTCCGTTATAATTGATGAACCAACATCAACTGGGCTCCACCCTCCACCTGTCCATCTGTCTCTTATACACATCTACTCATGCAGCTCAATTCCAGAAAAATAAATGACCCAATCAAAAAATGGGCCAAAGAACTAAGTNTTTGCCTATGTCCCTTATTCCCTGAACACTCTTCCACCTAGTAACAGCTTGTGTTGGTGTGGTATGTCCGTTATAATTGATGAACCAACATCAACTGGGCTCCACCCTCCACCTGTCCATTCCTACTCCCCTCCTAAATCCCTAGCAACTACTAATCTTTTTACCATCTCTATAGTTTTGCCTTTTTCTACATGTCATATAGTAGAAATCAAATAGTTGTGTAGCTTTTTCAGACTGACTTCTTTCGCTGAGAGAAATGCATTTGAGTTACCTCCATGCCTTTTTGTGGCTTGATAGTGCATTGCTTCTAATTGATGAATAACATCGCTCGTGATTCAGATGGTAAAGAATCTGCCTGCAGGAGACCTGAGTTCAATCCCTGGGTTGGGAAGAACCCTGGAGAAAGAAATGACTACCCACTCCAATATTCCTGCCTGAAGAATTCCCTGGAGAGAGAAGCCTGGCAGACTATAGTCCATGGGTCACAAAGAGTCAGACACAACTGAGTGACTATCACTTTCACATTCCATCACAAGTGTGTTTCACAGTTTGTTTATCCACTCTCCTGGTGAAGGATATATTGGTTTCTTTCAAAGAATTCTTAAGCCATAATAATCATATTAGAAATGTTTTGGAATAGCTAACGTCAAGTTATTTGGCAGTGGCGTTACTTTCTGGATGTGAAACCAGCACCTAGGAACTTTCAGTTACCTGTAGAAGACCAAAACATTACCTCACTTTCTAAAAAGGGAAGATATCAGCTTGATTTTCTAGCTTGAACATGTATGGGTTCCATGTCCCAGATGTACTGGGGCACAACAAGCCCATGAGGGCCGGTCTGGTGGGGAGGATGGTAGTGGGAATACTGTTCTCAATGGAGAATACATCTTTTACCATATCCCTGCTGATTTTTTACAGGGAGCCATTGAGATGTAGACTTTTCAAAACCTCCTAATACAGACAATAATTGGGCAGTTCAGGGTTTTCAATCTTTTCTCTTACTCTCCACTGGCATCCAATTACTATTACCTTTATCTTTCTATGTGTGTCTATATTTATATATAGACACACATAGATAGATATAGGTAGATATTTTGGTATTAGTTTTCCTTTCAGATTTTCTTCTAATATTCTTTGATATATTTTCAGTGCTAATACTTCAAAATTATATATGGCAAACTGATCACCTATCTGAATATTTGTTTAACCTCTTTGGAATTTATATGAATCAGTGTAAAGAATGGTGGAAAGAGCATTAAGATTTTAAAAATAGTCTACTTAGGGACTGAGTGGGCTCCTCTCACGAGCCCACTTCCCATGGTCCCCTCCCTTGGACCTTGCCTAGAAACTGAGAGGAGACCCAGGACAGGCCTCTCCATTGGCCTTGCTGGACTGACATCCGCACATCTGCCCACAATGGATCCACTGGTTACAAGGGAGAGTGAAATCCCATTCCCTTGGATCCTCTCTCTTTCTCAGCTTGTTTCCAAGTTCTAGCGCTAAGCAGGAGGAATCCCACAGCTCTCAGGCCCTCGACCTTGTGCCGAATCTGACTTTGAAACAGGGATGCCCATTTCAAAGCAGACTATTATTACTCTCTGAGAACGGGGACGTCTTTTCTCTCAGCCCTTTCTCCTTGCCTTCTCTAGTCCATGTCTAACCTCCCTATTCAGCCGCAATGGGAAATTCTCAATCCCAGCCCTCAAAATCTACTCCTCTAGGATGCGTTCTCCAAAGCCTAAAAGGTTTGGGCTTCCAAGGGGAGATAAGACCAAAAAGACTTATTTACTATTGTAACATTGTCCGGCAGCAATAAAGACTTCATAACAGACCCAAATGGCCAGAAAATGGAACTCTTGATTATAATATTCTGTGGGACCTCGATAACTTCTGCCACCGCAAGATGAAGTGGTTAGAATCTCTTATGTTCAGGCTTTCTTTGCTTTTCACTCTCGATCCTCTCTCTGTAAATTCTTTTCTACTTCTTAAATACTTAGCCCACTCTGGGCCACCTCCTCCTAATACAATGTCTCCTGATCCCTTTTCAGACTTGTCTTCTTCTTCCTTGGATCGTTCTGACCACAGCCCACCCCCTATTGCTCCCAACCCCTTTTCAGCCACTTCAGATCCAGTTCCACAGTCTCCACCTTAGGACGCTTCCTCTCTGCCTCCTTCTCAAGCGCAGACCTCTGTCACCGCAGCAGCTCCCAACCCCCCTCCCCAGCCTGTGCCTGAGAAAGGCTCTGAGACGTCAGCCCCACCCTCTACCCTAAGGGTCTCAAACCTTTACCCCGACATCCCTAGATCCCTTGTCCTAAACAACTTTATTTTATTTATTTTTTTTTAATTTTTATTTTTTTTAGTTTGTTTTGCTTTACAATACTGTACTCATTTAAAACAGGAGCCCCACCCTCTACCCTAAGGGTCCCAAACCTTTACCCCGACCTGCCTAGATCCCCTGTCCTGAACAACTTTAAAATAGGAAACTTCAACATAGGACCCTGCTCATTCCCTTGCCCTACTCCTCCCTTTTCCGGAAGCAGCTGGAGCAGAAGGCATTATTTGGTTCAAGTCCCATTCTCCCTCACTGATCTATCTCAGACTGAAAAGCATCTTGGCTCCTTCTCCTCAAACACTGATAATTATTTAAAAGAATTCAAGTATCTTACCCCTGTCTCTTATACACATCTTCTCTGTTCTTTGTTCTTAATAAACTCCCTCTTTCTACACTACTCCATGTCTGGAAATTCTTTGCAAACCTATGGTTCAGACTGCCACAACAATTAAGATGCTGTAAACATTTATGCAAACATTTGTGTGTGAATATCAGTCTCCACTTTTCTATGGTAAATATCTAAAAATGAAATGACAGGGTCATGTGATTAGAGTGGTTACAACTTTATAAGAAACTGCCAAACNTTTATTACACTGGTGGGCCCAAGGCAAGGACTCCACCAGTTTTTGTGAAAAACTTTATATACTGTAAGTGTATGTGCCCAAACTCACCTCCCCAAATTCCCTGCAACTAGTCTGAACAAAGAAAAGAAAGAAAGATACAATCAAAGTTAACCCATGATTCATATGCTTTAAACCTAGGTAGTTAACAGTGGACAATTATCAATAAACCTGTGGTCATTCCCCAATAAGCATAATAGAATTTATGATTTTATTCAATTACACAGATAATAAGGGTATTCTTTTAGGTGACAGATAGTCTAGGGCTCTAGACTTGGGCTCTTCCATCCTGAGAGTCTGGTTTTCCAGTTGGTATGTCGTTTCCATAGATACTGGGCATATAGCTCAAAGTCCACAGTCCGACCCAAGATGGAGTCCTGCTTTCAAGATAGAACCTGTTCTGTTTCCTCCTTCATTATGACTTAACCTGGCATGATATTTACATCATACTTTCCTCTACTCTTCTCCCAGAAGAGAAGGAACAAGTGTGGCAAGCCTCTCAGGCGCATGCTGATGAGATACACAGAATAGAGGACACTAAGCCCATAAGGGCAATGGCTGTCCCCTTAGATGATCCCAACTGGGATTTTCAGGCAGGGAGACCTGGATGAGCAGCCTGTAATCACATGGTTGCTTGTCTCATTGTGGCCCTTCACAAAGCAGGGCATAAAGCCATCAACTTTGATAAGCTCCAGAAGATAACTCGAAGACTAGATGAAAACCCAGCACAATTTCTAGCCAGGTTAACAGAAACACTACAAAAATACACAAAATTAGACCCCACTTCAGCAGAGGGCACCATTGTCCTTAACACCCATTTTATCTCCCAGTCATCCCCAGATATTCAAAAGAAACTAAGAAAGGTAGAAGAAGGGCCTCAAACTCCTCAACAAGACCTTTTAAATTTAGCCTTTAAGATTTTCAATAACCAAGAAGAACAAGCAAAGCTAGAGAAGGCCCAACGAGATTCAGGGCACCTTTTAGCCACTGCCCTACATGGTTCCAAGTCTCCATCAACCAACAAAGAAAGGAAGCCACCTGGGCCCTGCTTCAAATGTGGCAAAGAAGACCAGTGGGCCCGCTCATGCCTAAAGCCAAGGCCCCCTCCAGGTTCATGTCCCAGCTGTGGCATAAAGGGACATTGGAACGTTGACATAGCAAGCCATCTTATCAATGGGACCCCATGTAGGCCCTTTCAAGAATAAATTATATAAGTAAATTAAATCATATATTTAAACAAGTCAAAATGTTACTGGAAGAGCTAATTTTGTCTCCATGTTGGATCTGCTTCTTTGACTTTAACCTTCCCATTGCTTTTGGTCACTAAAAGGATATTGTTTATACATAATGGCCTGCCTCGGAGAACCTTGTCCCTCTACTTGAATGTTAAACCAAAATGCCTTTGTTTGGGACACTGTTTGCCTGTGGGTGGCTACAGGAAGGAAGAAATGAGCAACATCCTCTCCCTGAAGCTTGCCATTCTGACAGATATCTGCAAGATTAATGGCCTTTTCACTTCATTTCCTCACCTCCCCTCAACTCTGTTCTATAAAGAATCTAGTATCCAGACCTTGAGAAGATGGGTATTTTGAGGCCTTTGTCTGACTAGTAAGCCATCTTCTTGATCTGCTGTCTTTCCTAATAAAGTCACAATCCTTGCCTCAAGCTGGGAGGCTTCCCGGGTAGCTTAGTGGTAAAGAATCTGTCTGCCAATGTGGGAGACACAGGAGACCTGAGTTAGATCCCCGGGTTGGGAAGATCCCCTGGAGAAGGAAAGGACAATCAACTCCATTATTCTTTCTTGGGAAACCCCATGGACAGAGAAGCCTGATGGGCTACAGTCCATAGGGTGACAAAGAGTCAGACAGACTCAGAAATGAAGCGTGACATTTGCCTCAACATCCTGTTGGAGGAAGGCGGACCCCTTCCAGGGCCCGAAACTCGGCTCTCATCTAACAATCGGAAATGAATTGTCCGAGGAGACACATGTGCTGACAAAGCAAGAGATTTTATTGGGAAAGGGCACCTGGGTGGAGAGCAGAAGGGTAAGGAAACCCAAAAGAACTGCTCTGTCGCGTGGCTCACAATCTTGGGTTTTATGGTGATGGGATTAGTTTCCGGGTGGTCTTTGGCCAATCATTCTAATTCAGAGTCTTTCCTGGTTGCACACACATCGCTCCACCCAGATGGATGCTAGTGAGAGGGATTCCGGGAAGTGGACAGACACACGGTGTCTCCTTTAGACCTTTCCTGAACTATTCTGGTTGGTGGTGGCTTATTAGTTCCGTATTTCTTATCAGGATTTCCTGTCATAAAACAACTCATGCAAATGGTTACTATGGTGCCTGGCCAGGGTGAGAGGTCTCAATCAGTGTGCTTCCCCTAACAATCCCATCTATACTCTTATTGGACTTTAGTGCTGCAAGCAGAATGAGCTAAGTCTCAATGACCAAAAGCTAAAGAAGAAATACTGACTTGAACAAATAAGCTGATTCACTGGGGAGTTTATTTCCTGGGGGTTATTTGCTAACTCAGGAAAGTGTTTAGTTTGAGCAGAGGAACGCTGGTGTAGCCTTTGACAGACAGGTGAATCTGCAGCAATCAAGTAGAAATTTGAGGCTCCCACTCTGAAGGATATTTTTCCCCATGGGACATTTCTTAAGTGCTGCAACAGTGCAGGAGGTTGGCAGGGGTAGCAGGGGAAAAGAGGAAAGTAGTATAAAATTTCCCACAATTTGAAGTGCTTGAAAGAAAAAATTTTACTGGAAGGAAAAACTCTCAACAAATATATGTTTTCCAGATTTTGAACTATGTTTTCAAAGATAGCAGAACTTAAACCTGTGGGAACCTGATGATTTGCCCTTATATTCTGCCTAAATATAAGGTTGGATAGACAGCATTAACATGTCAAACACATAACCTGTACTTCCAGCAATAATCCTCTGAAATTATAAGAATGTAAAATTTCTATTGAAATACTGACAAGTAAAAATAGAAAATACTGTATCTTTCAAAAATGTATTTTCTCTAAGGAACAATGATCAGATAATGTTGTAGCCACATGTTCCGGGAAACAAACTCACTCAGAAGGACAATGCAGATAGTGGAGTGCAGTTTATTACACCGGCGGGCCCAAGGCAGTCTCCTCTCAGCCAAGGACCCCAACCAGCATTTGTGAAAATCTTTTATACCCCATGTGTACGTGTTTGAACCCACAACTCCAAATTCCTTGAGACTTACATAAACCAAGGAAAATACAATCCCAATAACCCCACCATTCACGTGCTATGTGCTCATGTGCTCAAAGAGTCAAACAATTAGCCAATAATCAATACATCCAAGGTTACACTATGATAGATATAGAAAAATTTATGGCCTGTCTGGAGGAAGGGGTGATTAGTGTATGTTTTCTCTTAGGTGATGAGTAACCTAGATACGATCTTCAAGTTTCCCCTGCCTGGAGGGGGTCTTATCCTTCTGTTGTTGTTTTCATAGGCACTAAACACAGGGTTCAGAAACCATTGGAAAGGTGGCTGAGCATGATCAGCATGAACAGGCCTAAGATGGAGCCCAGGCCCTATGAATTTCTTCTTCTATAAAATTGAACTTCCTAAATATGAGTAGATGATTTGACATTCTTTGAGAATGAAATTACATGGCACAGGACAAAATTTGAGGAGCAAATGGTGAATTCATGTTTGCATATGCTGAATTCAAAATACAAATAAAATGACCAAAATGAAATGTTTTAGAAGTCATTAAGTATCTGTTGGGAGCTCAAGAGGAATATAACTGGGGTATAGGGAAGAGGTTAGGAGCTGGGATCAATAGAAAGACCCTGTAACAGGCCTACAGAGTCCCATAGATACAAAAAAAACACAAGTATTTCATGCGAATCAAACAAGATTTGAGTGTCTTAGGTTTAGTGATTACTACGGAAGTCTGAATAAGGGTATACATGGTGGAAAAGATCTTTAAGAGAGAAAAATTGCCTACCAAAATGGTGGTTAAAATACTCTCAGTCTGTGTTTAAGAGACTAACATAAGGAGAAGGCAATGGCACCCCACTCCAGTACTCTTGCATGGAAAATCCCATGGATGGAGGAGCCTGGTGGGCTGTAGTTCATGGGGTCAGTAAGAGTTGGACACGACTGAGTGACTTCACTTTCACTTTTCACTTACATGCATTGGAGTAGGAAATGGCAACCCACTCCAGTGTTCTTGCCTGGAGAATCCCAGGGATGAGGGAGCCTGGTGGGCTGCCATCTATGGGTCACACAGAGTCGGACACGACTGAAGTGACTTAGCAGCAGTAGCAGCAACATAATCTGCATAAGTAATGGTTCTAGTGGAAAGTTAATACCCATGGAGGCCAAGACCATACTCAAATAGGGAAAATATTATGAAAGCAAAGGGAACTGTAAACTCTGAAGAAGAGGGACATCTCTGAGTGCTTGAGATGATGAGAAAGTGCAAGAAACCATGGGAGTGTTTGTGCAGGTAAATCATAGAAATTGTCTCAGTTGCATTTTTGTTTCTCAGTTGATTATGGTCTAGATTTGTCATCATTTTTTTTTTGAGGGAGGAGCTTATACATTATCATGTCTCATTAGGTTTGTATCTCATAATAACAACTTTTGACTTAGCCCAGATTCATACTCCTGTTACTACCAACCAGATAATACTGACCTCCATAGATAATGTGATTAATCTCTGTCCAGAAATGATCATCCAACATTCTGTGGAGTCCTTGCATTTTTCTCTCTATTCTTTCTGAAAGTCTCTCTCAACTGTATATTTGCTTTCTTGGTCCTTTTAAAATCTTTCCTCTAATTGCTCTCATGCACTAATTTTATCATGACTTTTGCCTCTGAAAAATACCAATATTTTAGTTCCTTTTTATAAAACCTAGAATATTCTCCAAGTTTGCAATGCTGAAACACAAAAAAAGTTTCTACCTTAAGTTCCTCTCCCAGCAGTAAGAGCAATACCACCCCTCCCCAACCTTATGGACGAAATTACAAAGGTGAACAAATTTATTGCTGATTTCTTCAATCATTCTTATCTGGGCAATAAAAACATGTGTATGCCTTTCTCATATTTTCTAAAGTCCTGTGTTCAAAGATCAACAACATACCAAGAAGTGAGCAAAGAGAAAGAGATTGACAGGGAGACAGGCTCCTGATTACACTCAACAGAGAATTCATGGAGAGATGGGAAATGGGAAAATCAGCAAGCTCTTGAAAAAGAAGGTGTATGAATTATGCCATATGACCTACTTAAACATGTAGGTTACAACAGAGTCATAAAAATAATATAAAGGCATATGAAATCCATCATTTATTCTAAAAGTACTTAACTCAGTTACACTCTTTTTCTCTGCATAAGCAAGTATGAACTAATTAAAATGTAAAAAGCTGGATAGCAAGGAATCTGAGCATTAGGTGGGACAAGTAAACGATTATCCTCTTATTTGATGCCTGACTTAATTCTATTGTTGAAAATATATTTTGAGAGAAAACTATGCATTTGGAAGAATGTACATCATGGCATTTCCTCATCTGCCCCTGTAAGAGTTGTTTCAGGCTCAATTCCCATTGTGACACCAAAAGGTTGGACTATGGAGTTCACACTTAAAGTAACACAGCACAAAATCACAGACACACAAAATTACTGCATAATCCAAAAGTAAAATATATATATATATAACGTAGATGTGCCAAAAACTGAAATGGAAGGGACGTTACACAGAGGATTGACATACCTGAGCGAGACACAAGCTAGTCTCAATCTAGGGAAGCTGAGCCAGTCGCTTTTACCAATAAGATTAGGATTTAAAGGGAAGGGTTTCTGAAGATTGCCCAGAATGCCTTTATCAGTATTAACATTTTTTCTGTTCTCCATAGTGAGTTAACTGTAGAGAAACCACCTCCACACTAGTCTAGTCAGCAATAGGCCAAAGGTCTGTCACTGAGTAGCTTAGAAAGTTAAGCACACTTACTTGGTAGAAATTCCTGATACTTTCAATAGGATTTTTATGGTAAGACTTGGATGCTATTTGGGGCTTAATTTATTCCTATTTGATTCTTTTTATACCGATATGAAACAACAATTTCACCAGTAGTAAGGCAGTAAATAGCAAGTAATAGGCTCATAGATTAAGAAAGATATGAAAACCATCACCTTGACATCGTGATATCTATACATTCACAAAACTATGGCCACAATTTTCTTCAAGCTCTTGAAATTCTATAAAGCATGGAAGAAAGAAGGATCTAGAGAGGCTTGCATATCTGATGTCCTTTGTGCATATAAGACCACCACAATCTGCTTTTAATCTTCTGTTATTGTCAAAGTACATCCTCCAAATAGCAGAGTTCTGCATTTCTTATCCACAACATGTTCAGAATACATATTTTCAGTACTCTGTCTGACAGAAGGAGAGGGTAAGTGTGGGAACATCTTGTGTTCAGTCACCCAAATTGCCCACCTGAGAGCAGGGATCCTTCTTAGACAGGGAATGACTGACTCCAAGGCCAAAGAAATGTATGATGCTGATGTTAGTGTGGGGACTGACAGCCACGAGGGTCAGTGGTGTTCTTAAGCAGGGATCAAAACAGGAGGAATCAAGATGTATCTAATATACTCAGGTAATACCCCCCTAGAATTTAGTTTATATCCTAAAAAGTTAGTGCAAATGATCAACAAATGAAAGCTGGGTTGTTTCTGAATTCTTGCCTGTAGCAACTATTAGCAGAGAAGGCAATGGCGCCCCACTCCAGTACTCTTGCCTGGAAAATCCCATGGATGGAGGAGGCTGGTAGGCTGTAGTCCATGGGGTCACCAAGAGTCAGACACTTACTGAGCAACTTCACTTTCACTTTCCACTTTCATGCATTGGAGAAGGAAATGGCAACCCACTCCAGTGTTCTTGCCTGAAGAATCCCAGGATAGTGGAGCCTGGTGGGCTGCCATCTGTGGGGTCTCACAGAGTCAGATACAACTGAAGTGACTTAGCAGCAGCAGCAGCAGTAACAATTAGAATCTCTAATTTAGTTTTATGGATTAATATTATTTTAGGCATGGGGGTATCCTGGAGCAAGCAACCTCTTGACAATTGCAAATATCTATCAGAACTTTTTGCACAGACAGGTTATAAACAATTACTGGACTATGAAATTAAGAATCAGCCACCCTCATTGTCCCAGGTAGATTTTCCACAAACTGTAAGATTAATAAGTTTAGATTGCAAAAAAAAAAAAAAA